>JACXGM010005842.1:12048-34229 GCA_016801145.1 Umbra pygmaea
AACCTCACTGTTTATATCAAACCACAACCTCACTGTTTATATCAAACCACAACCTCACTGTTTATATCAAACCACAACCTCACTGTTTATATCAAACCACAACCTCACTGTTTATATCAAACCACAACCTCACTCTTTATATCAAACCACAACCTCACTATTTATATCAAACCACAACCTCACTATTTATATCAAACCACAACCTCACTCTTTGTATCAAACCACAACCGCTCTTTATATCAAACCACAACCTCTCTTTATATCAAACCACAACCTCTCACTCTTTATATCAAACCATAACATCTCTAGTACGTCCTATTACACCATAATATTTCTTCTTTCTATTTTGTTTCTTTCCCTCTCTCTGTCTCTCCTCATTGTCGGGGTGACTTCCTGTCGTAGTAAGGTCTGCGGGGCAGTAGAGCTCTGTCACCAGTCTGCTAAACATGTGATGATGGGTGGGAGAAGACTGGAGGGAAGTAGGAGGATCCACCGGCCTTCTTGGGAGACAGACTGTCCCCCACCACGCTGGGCCTCCACCCTGACAAGGGTCTCACAGGTAGCATGACCAAAGATTGAAGAGGCCTCCAAAATGTGAGCTTAGCAGGGACACACCTTCCCTAACCATGGTGTTAACGCAAAGCCATCCAACACTTCTGCACACATGAGCCCTAACACACACACGAGCCCTAACACACACACGTGTGAATGTATGTTGTAGAAGAGGAAACTAGTTTGGAGGGGTAAGGGGGGCACATTACTACTTGTTCCAGGAATGCAGAGCATCTCTTAAATCTGTCAGGGTGCTGTTTGGGCTTGGGGGAGGTGTCACGCTAAATACGTAGCATTACACCAACACTGGATGGAAAACAGATGACCAAAGACACTGACAACCAGACCTGAGGGGTTACCAAGGACAGGGCTTGCATCGGGCTGGATAAAGCCCAACATAGTACACTCTCACCGGGTCACTGTGGGCTTGGGAGCTTGCTGCTTTATTTTGAATGTATTTCAAAATTTAATTTGTATTACTGTGGATGTTTTTGGTTTTAATATTTTCTGTCTTAACATCGTTTAATGTACTTAAATCACAAAATGAAAGCATTTCACTGTTAGTCTACACCTGCTAAGGAAACATGCCATAATCATTCAAATGGATTTTGTTTAGAAAGAAGGTATCATATTTATAGGGCTGACAATGTCCCCTGAATTCAAAGAGCATAGTGGTGAACAGTATCTTCTCTAGACACATTTCCCCTTATTACACCCTTTATAAAAAATACCTTTTTTTACCAGGCAAGTTGACTAAGAACAACTTCTCATTTGGAGTAACGGCCTGGGGGAGAAGTGGGGAAAGGGGAATGAATGAGCCAATTGAAAACTGGGTATGATTAGGTTGCCATGATTAGAAGTGTGTCCGGGACACTGAGGTAACACCCTTACTCTTACGAATAGTGCCATGGGCTCTTCAGTGACCACAGAGAGTCAGGACACCCCATTTTAACATCCCATATGAAAGACTTTACACTATGCAGGGCAGATGTCCCCATCACTGCCCTGGGGCATTGGGAATGATCTTTAGACTAGTGTGAAGGTTGCCCCCTACTGGCCCTCAAACACCACATTCAGCAGCATTTGTCTCCCATCCAGGGACTGACCAGGCCTGACCCTGCTTAGCTTTAGAATCAAACCAGCAGTGGAATATAAAGCGCTATGCTGCAAATCAAACAAAATAGGGTGTCAGGTGGCTCAGTGGTTAGTTAGTCAGACTAGTAGTCGGAATGTTGCCAGTTCAGTTCCTGACTGTGCCAAATGTCATTGTGTCTTTAGACAAGGCACTTTAACCTAAGTTGCTCCAGGGGAATGTCCCTGTACTTACTGTCAGTTGCTCTGGATAAGTGCATCTGCTAAATGATTCAATTGTAAAATGTAAGATATTACAGCCTCCCTACAAACACCATGCTGCAGGGTTGAAATTCCGTAGTTTATAAATATCCACATGAAACATTTTTGAAGTCCTCGAGTCTTTAAACAAGTCCTAGTCTATAAATATTACACATGCTACTACATTGTTGAAGTCCTAGAATATATCAACATTGTCCACCTTGCTGCATTGTTGAAGTCCTATAGTCTAAACATTACCCACCCTGCTGCATTGTTGAAGTCCTAAAGTCTATAAACATTACCCACCCTGCTACGTTGTTGAAGTCCTAGTCTATAAACATTACCCACCCTGCTGCGTTGTTGAAGTCCTAGAGTATATAATTAAACATTAGAATTCTTGATACGTTGTTGAAGTCCTTGAGTTTATAAACATTACCCACCCTGCTACGTTGTTGAAGTCCTTGAGTCTATAAACATTACCCACCGTGCTGCGTTGTTGAAGTCCTAGAGTCTATAAACATTACCCACCCTGCTGTGTTGTTGAAGTCCTAGAGTCTATAAACAATAGATTTCCTGCTGCGTTGGTGAAGTCCTAAAGTCTATAAACATTACCCACCCTACTACGTTGTTGAAGTCCTAGTCTATAAACATTACCCACCCTGCTGCGTTGTTGAAGTCCTTGAGTCTATAAACATTTCCCAACCTGCTACGTTGTTGAAGTCCTAGAGTATATAGCTAAACAATAGAATTCCTGATATGTTGTTGAAGTCCTTGAGTCTATAAACATTAACCACCCTGCTACGTTGTTGAAGTCCTTGAGTCTATAACATTACCCACCCTGCTACGTTGTTGAAGTCCTAGAGTATATAGCTAAACAATAGAATTCTTGATATGTTGTTGAAGTCCTTGAGTCTATAAACATTAACCACCCTGCTACGTTGTTGAAGTCCTTGAGTCTATAACATTACCCACCCTGCTACGTTGTTGAAGTCCTAGAGTATATAATTAAAGATTAGAATTCTTGATACGTGGTTGAAGTCCTTGAGTTTATAAACATTACCCACCCTGCTACGTTGTTGAAGTCCTTGAGTCTATAAACATTACCCACCCTGCTACGTTGTTGAAGTCCTAGAGTCTATAAACATTACCCACCCTGCTGCGTTGTTGAAGTCCTAGAGTCTATAAACATTACCCACCCTGCTGCGTTGTTGAAGTCCTTGAGTCTATAAACATTTCCCAACCTGCTACGTTGTTGAAGTCCTAGAGTATATAGCTAAACATTAGAATTCTTGATACGATGTTGAAGTCCTTGAGTTTATAAACATTACCCACCCTGCTACGTTGTTGAAGTCCTTGAGTCTATAAACATTACCTACTCTGCCTCGTTGTTGAAGTCCTAGAGTCTCTGCAAAGTATATAGAGTTTCTGACTGACCACTGTCTTCCATGGTACAAAAAGAACCATGCCTTCAATAGCAAAATCATCTTCATGCATGACAATGCACCAGCTCATGTTGCAAAGAATACCTCTGTGTCATTGGCTGTTGTGGGCATAAAAGGAGAGAAACTCATGGTGTGGCCCCCATCCTCCCCTGACCTCAACCCTATTGAGAATCTTTGGAGCATCTTCAAGCAAAACATCTTTGAGGGTGGGAGGCAGTTCACATCAAAACAGCAGCTCTGACAGGCTTTTTACTTACCATTAACTATTCTGACATCCTGCAATGAATTTCAAGCAGAAACTCTCCATAAACTCACAAGTTCAATGGATCCAAGAATTGTGAATGTGATATCAAAGAAGGGGTCCTATGTTAACATGTAACTTGCCCTGTTAAGATGTGTTTGATTGAACTAGCTTTTGATTTCAGTAAATATGAAAACCTCCTAATGCTTCAAATGTAACAAGTGAAAATTTTCAGTTCTTTACAACATATATGTTTTGAAACTCTATGGTGCATAATAATTTGGAACAGTGAATTTTGATTTTTGAAAAGAATACTGTTTTAATTGGGTGTTTTGTTCAACGAAATTCAATGTATACCCTAATGGTTGATGACTTGAAAATTATACTGACTGTAAATTGCATCAACTATTTAGGAAAATCTGTTTAAAATATAATATGCATAATAATTTGGAATCTGGTGTAAACCAAACTCTTTGAAATACCTCAGAAAAGAGAGGTTCTACCTCGAATCTTTGTAGGATTCCTTGCATCCTTTCCAACAGTAATACAGAATGAAACCAGAGCAGTGATGCCGTCATTGTAAATAGAAGTCTCATCAGTTGGCTTGCCTGGTAAAATTTAGCCACAAACACAACTGAATGCGCAGATCAGCCATATGAGCTTCTGTTTATTTAGAAAATATATCAAGATTAGGGTTTGTAGTGAGTTAATGAACTGTGTCCCCTGTGTGACACCATATGGACGTCAGTATCACTTCCTGAAAATACATTTAATATAACTTTATAAATGTGTAATGAATGAAAATTTGGTCACACGCTTTACATCTAAGGTGTTTGGTGCAGTATTTTTTTCATTAACAAAATAAGTGGGCTTATGTAAACAGTCTGGCCTGCTGTTCTCAATATGTATTCATGCACGGTAGTAAATGTCTGGAGACGTTGATCATATATTGGCAAAACAGGCATAATTAAACTCACACACTGTACATCTGGTCACAGATTAATTTACAAGCCTCACAAAATGCATGTCAATATTGAAACTAGAAAACAAAAAAAACATCTAAATATTTAATGTTGCTTTTTTACTTTTGTACAAACCATTTGAGATTTCTCCACTCAAAACTTCTCAAGCATTTCACTTAATCCACATGTGTTATTAATAATGAATGTGACAAAAACTATTTGAGTTGATTCGCTAACAGGTTTAGAAAACATGCCCAGAAGAGAGCCTGCGTGAACGAGGAATTTGCTGAGAAACAAGACAAAACTGAAATGAGGTTCTCACACCACAACCGTCTGACCAGGTCCTATCTACTGCAGAATGTTACCATGGTTATAATTAATGTTAACCATTTATTATAAGTTTGATAAATACATTTTGCCATTTTCAAATCAGTGTAGAATAAAAAAAATCTGTTAATTCCAGTTTTATATTAAGGGGCCACTTAAGACACAATTTGTGCATGGAAAATCTGACAATAAATGTGTTACTTTCCTTCTGATATTGAAGTAAAACATTGTACAAAATGATACAATGACAATTGAATAAAGAACCTTCAACATTAGGTGAGCACATATCAGTCTAGTTTATTTAACAGGTCAACTCAGTGTAGACTATGGGCTCTTCTGCCCTCTAGTGGTAGGAAAAAGCCTCACTAACAATTTGGAACAGTGTTCACCAAAACACAAAGCTCAACTCCATGAAAATAATCTAGGGAGTGTACGAAGATACAATGCTCCATCCATATTGCAGATATTCAGCCATTTTTAAAATCTGTCCTCCTAGTTGCCTAGCTGGTCCCGATTTAATACCAAGGCGGCTCTTTTCCTTACTCCACTAATCCTCTACTCACCCTGATAAAAAAGTCTGAGAGTAACAATAAAAATACTCATTTAAAAAGTACCAGTAGATTTTATTTGAATAAAACATTGAGTAGATACAATATCAATATGGTGTCGTATTAGTGAAGGACAACGTTAAAGTTTGAAATTAACCTTAAATTACACGTTAAAGTAAGTTCCTGCATTGTTAGCTGCATGTACAGTTGTACTTGGATTTAATAAGCAACCTTGCTTAGTAAAAACAGATAAAGTAATAAGTTCTAAGTGTAGAGATGGTTTTAAAACCACAGTGAAGTGACATGTTAGGTCTTAAGATTGTATTGAAACGCTTTTTATGCATACCCTCTAATAAGTTTGAGAGAAAATCTAGGATTCAGTTTATGGCATAACAGCCCTCTGTTGTCATGACAGCAGCGAAAATTCAAACAAAAACTCTAAACAACAAACAGTTTAATGCCTGTCTAAACATCCCTCAGCTCAATTGTATATCACAAACAGAAATCCTAAAAATGTATGTAATTAGAACAACCACTATTGACAAAAAGCCACAACTAACTGGATAAATAAAGCGCTAGTTATTCCGGGACCAATAATGGGGCCTAGTGTTGTTGATGACATCATGAAGAGAAAGGGACAGCGGAGCCATAAAGAACCAGGCTAACTGCTCACGGTGATTCTGCAACCTTCGGGAGAGATTCTTCAGACGGCAGCTCATAGGGCAGCAGCTCTTCCTTGTCTGTGTTGATGCGGTTGATGCGCCGCATCTTGGAGTGCCTCAATGTAATGAGGATTAACCCAGCCAGAGCCAGGGCTGAAATCACAGCCAGCACAGCCACCAGGAAGAAGGCTGGAACAAAGAACACACTGGCTGTCATAATTCCAGGAATTTTCCCATAACAGACATTTCTAACAGTCACATTAATTAATAGTGGATTCTTATTCCAAATACAACTAAACTCTCCTGAAGCTTTCAGTTACAACTGTAGGAAGGAGAGGTTGTCAAACATCCCTTGGGGTCTGAACCATACTTAATAATTAATTAGTTGACAAGGAGATTCAGGTGTGCTAGCTAACACATGGAACAGCCAGGGTTCCCCAGGAAATGTTTGAGAACCACTTAAAATGATACAACAGTGCAAACAGGAACCCCACACTTCAATCAGGCTTACCTGGTGTCATGTACACCCGGCCATTGTGTCCCCCATGCTTGGCTGTGTAAATGATAAAATCAGAATAGAAACACATGTCAACACCCTACTGTTAAATAATGTCCCATTAACTGAACTATTGGAAATCAGAAGAACAAAGGTGTTTGATTTCACATTTTAATAAGAGCACTGGGATAGATTTTAGTATTAGAAGTCCTGTCCTTGTCTCGGTGACAGTTTTAGTAACCCTGTCCATGCAACATTAGTATCTTAGTACAATAATATTTAGACATCACAAACTCTGGACTTCCATCATTTCATTACTAATTTCCACTTCAGTGCACACCATCATGCTACAACACATCTACACTTCAGTGTTTTAAACTCTGAGAGAAACGTATCAACACCTGAAGCGGACTTGAACCCTGTATAACTGCACGATTCACAATACAATCTTGTTGGTCGTATCAGTAAGGTGCAGGTCAACCTTACCTGCATCTCCGGTGCAGCGGGCAATGCATTCTTCCAGTGACTCATAGCGGTTCCCATTACCCCTGCAGCCACCATAGATGAAGGACTGGCAGGTGCCGGTGATGTGGTCAAAGTAGATCTTACTGATGGCTGCACGGCAAGGCCCAGCATCTGAAGGGACCATGCAAGCATCTGCAGAGTAGAGGCAGCAAACTATTATTTAGGATCTGATCAGTAACCTGCAGGCCATAATGTTAATATAAACTGCCCAATCTAAATTAATTCAAGACAGTCATCTGGATTGTACCAGGATGTGGTTAGCAATGAACCTAGGCCTACTGGAGCTATCCAAAATGTACCTAGGCCTACTGGAGCTATCCAAAATGTACCTAGGCCTACTGGAGCTAGCCAAAATTAACCTACAGTACCCTCCACAATTGACACCCCTAGTAAAAAATGAGTTAGTAAAAATGCATCTTTTGGTGAATTGGCGTAGTCACAATAAAAAATACAAACATCAACCCTTTAACTAAGGCACATTTATTCAGAAGAAAAAAAAAAAGTCTGTCTCCAAGAAATAATTATTTCTAACAAAACCATGTGGGCCACAATTATTGGTACCCCTAAAAATTGTTATGAACAACATGTGTCTGAAGCATTATTTCCATTTAGGTTTCACTGTTTTAAGTTGAGCATAGTGTTAAGGAACTTTCAAGCAATAATCTGACTTCATGTTTCACTGGGGTACGAACAGGAGGTGACGAGGAGGCCCTATTTCCTTATTCATACATCAACTTGAAAACATCAAATTTGAGAACACAAATCAAGTGAGGGAAAAGTGTGTTGAGCTCCAAAACTCAGGGAATGGCAATAAAAAATTGCTCATATCTACTGTTATGGCAATTCTAAAGACATCCAAAGCAACTGGAACTGTTACAAATTGCCTGGAAGAAGACCCAAGTTTATTTTGCCACCACGCACAGTGAGGATGGTAAGAGGCAAAACAAATCCCCAAATACCACTGTTGGAGAGTTAAGGTGGAGCGTAGTATCGTGAGGTCACGAACTCTCAAACTACCATTAGGCGCCACCTCCATGCCAACCAATTACTTGGAAGCAGTGCTCGAAGTGGGGTGGTACTCACCGGTACGCAGTACCGGCACTTCTACACTTTACTCTTAAGCGTACCTGCACTTTTTCCTTGCGTACCACCAGGTAGCCGGTACTCAAACACACTGACAGAGAAAGCGTCAGTGTCAGAGAGATTGGTAATAATCCTAACGTTACATTTCTACCCAGAGGGCACTACGTGACATCAGATCTCTTGACGAATCGCGTAAAGGCAAGAAGTCGGCCCACCCTATCACAAGTTAGCTTTTCCATGGACGCTATTTCGAGGTTTGTCTGATGTTGGTCTGATGCCTGTGGCTGTCGCCTCACCGTAACAGTTTTCACTGTTGAAAACCAAGAAACTAAAAAGTTTCTCTAAAAAGAAGTCTGTTTTTTGTAAGTACTTATTTTAGCCTGGCTTCAGAAAGGTACTAAAAGAACGCGTGTTCCAGAGCCAGACACGTCAACACAGGTCCAAGTCAATCAGAAACATCTGGTACAGTACGATTCATGAGCTTCAAACTAACGATAATTAAGACCCTTCACAGCCTCCCGAAGTTCACGATTATTTTGCGAACCGTACATGCTTGGTACCTTGATTTTGACTTGTTTGTCTGGCCTCCAAACTTTGCACACTGGTCCAGGAGCCCCGGGGGCTTGACAATGTGCATTAAAAAGCCTTATCATGGTTTACATGCGTTAGTATTTTTGGGATAAATATTTAATAGGACAAAATTCAATAATGCAGGATGTTGGATTTCATTCATCCATGTTGTAGCCATGGGTCTGTGAGTCAAAAACCATAAAGCACTTCACTGTAGGTCAAATTATGACCTTTCTAGAGGCCAAAAGATTAACTTTGTGCCAGGCAGACCTAAAACTCCTTAGACCTTGAAGGTTGATGTTAGCGGAACTGCTAGCATTAATGAGGAGTCTGCAGCTACCAACCTTAACATTACCTTAGTCAATGACACCAACTTCATCATTGTGAGTAACGAAACACATGCATGGCCTGACTGTTGGTCAAGGGACCCCCACACACACAACTTGTTTAAATAAATACATTTATGTTGTTATGAATAACAATACATTGTTGTTGTACCAGCAACATCTCAAAGTTTTGTTTTTCACTGTAGTAATCTCAAATGTCCCTTTGCCAATGCAAGAGAGTACCGGCATCTTTTGTTCCCCCCTTCAAGCACTGCTTGGAAGGTGTGCCAGGAAAAAGCATTTCCTGTCATTACACCACAAACTTAAGCGCCTGTGGTAAATGCTAAACACTACTGGAACCAAGTGCAATGGTCCGATGAAACAAAATTTAAACTGTTTCGCAACAACCAATCAAGGTGGGGTTTTTGTAAAAAAGAGGATAGTTACACCAAAAAGTACCTGCTCCCCACTGTTAAGTATGGTGGAGGTTCTGTGATATTGTGGGTCTGTTTTTCCTCCAAAGGCACTGGGAACCTTGATAGAATACATGGCATCATGAACTCTGAGATGTACCAGGACATATTACACCTGAATCTGGCTGCCTCTGCCAGGATACTGAAACTGGGTCGTCATGAATCTTTCAGGACGACACAGATCCTAAACATACGTCCAAATCAACACAGAAATGGTTCACTGAACACTAAGTCAAGCTTCTGCCATGGCCATCTCAGTCCCCTGAACTAAATCCTATTAAAACCTGTGGGCTGAGCGGAAGGAAAGAGACCAAGGACCCTGGATTATCTGGAAAGATTCTGAAAAAGAGGAATGGTCTCTGATTCCTTGATCTGTATTCTCCAACCTTATTAGATGTTACATGTGAAGACTCAGTGCTGTTATATTGGCAAAAGGAAGTTTACAAAGTATTAAATGCAGGGGTGCCAATACTCGTTGCACACGTTTTTGTTAGAATTAGTCATTTCTTGGTGACTGATTTCTTCCCCCAGAATAAATGTACTGCAATTGAAGGTTGGATGTTTGTAATTTTTTCATTGTGACATTAAGCCAATTCAGCAAAAGATGCTATTTTACTAACACTTTTGCTCATTTTACAAGGGGTGCCAGAAATCACGGAAGGCACTGTAGGTCTATTGGTAGCTGCCCATAATAAACTTAGGCCCAATGGATCTGCCCATAATAAACTTGGGCCCAATGGAGCGGCCCATAATAAACTTAGGCCCAATGGAGCGGCCCATAATAAACTTAGGCCCAATGGAGCGGCCCATAATAAACTTAGGCCCAATGGAGCTGCCCATAATAAACTTAGGCCCAATGGAGCTGCCCATAATAAACTTAGGCCCAATGGAGCGGCCCATAATAAACTTAGGCCCAACGGAGCGGCCCATAATATACTTAGGCCTAATGGAGCTAACCAAAGGTTAAAGTCTGCAGGACATTCTCTACTCAGTTACCATGATAATCAGCGCTCCTGTCTTCAGTAGATTCATCTGCACCAGGGCCTTTCCTTCCCTTGCTGGGGACCACCGTCACTGGAAACATGGAGGAAATGTAGTGAGTAAGTGTCACAGTCACTGGAAACATGGAGGAAATGTAGTGAGTAAGTGTGTGTGCGTGTGTGTGTGTGTGTGTGTTTCCTTCCCTTGCTGGGGACCACCGTCACTGGAAACATGGAGGAAATGTAGTGAGTAAGTGTGTGCGTGTGCGTGTGTGCGTGGGGCAGATGGCTCAGTGGTTAGGGAGACAGAGTCCCAACTATGCCAAATGTAGTTGTGTCCTCGGGCAAGGCACTTTGCTCCGGGAAATGTTCCTGTACCTACTGTAAATCGCTCTAGACTTCCATGTCAGCTAAATGACTAAAATGTAAATGTAATGTAAATGTAATGTGTGTGTTGGTGAGGTCAGGTTTCAAGCACCTGTGCAGGTGTTGAGGCACAGCTCTTCGGTTTCATAGTTGTTTTTGTTTCCACTACAGCCTCCGTAGACAAATGGCTGGCAGGATCTCCCGTCGTAGTAGAAGCGCTTATGGGAGGCACGGCATGGACCTGTTTTTGGGCTGGCCTGGCACAGCTCTAATTGGATAAAAGGGTAAACAATACATCCATGAGTTAAGATGACGAGTGTTGAAGTGGTAAAACATGAAGCAGGACCAATAAGAGGAAGGAAAACAACTTGCCGGCATAGTCATCAGATGTCATCTCTGGAAGGAGATCCTGAGGACTGGCAGCTAGGGAAATGGTTTAGATGCATTTAAAATTAACACACGGTATGTTTGAATTACAACAATCCTTTGTGCAATAAAATGTGTGTTTATGGCCAGTGTACAGTAGCAAATTATGCTTTGGAATTGGAAATAATCCAAGCCAATCAGAGCAGCTTCCTTGTTTTTAATCAATGGTGCATAATTCATTTGAAAACGTTTATTTTAGCAACAGAGTAATATTCCTTCAGGTGTTTACTGGGAAAAAGTAATGTTTCTAAACTGATTTACAGTGCACGATACAGAGCATGCGAGGGAACACTCCAGCTGAGGCACTCGAGTGGTGCAATGTTTTTGATGGACACAGAAAAGCGTGCCGGGGCCACACAAAGGGTAGACATAAAATGTTCACACTGAATTATCTACAACCACATAAAATCTCAATAAACATGTCTACCAAATGTTTTATAGAGTTTCGTCACTGCCTCAAAGTGATTTATACAGACTAGTGAAGTTACATTTATGATGTTGAAGATGACAATTATTTGCCTTTTACTGGACATACAGTTAGAGTGGGTTATGGTACATTTAACCTGTCAACGCCAAAATATTTTAAAATGGGGTTACTGTAGTGAGCATATTTTACTTTCATCATCAGCAGGTTGAGCCATTCTTCTCTGTATCATGTTGGGTTCTGGCACCTCGGTATCCAGCACATTACCTGTTGGAAGCAATGGTAGTCCATGAAAACATCTAACAACAATATCTACAATAATGTTGATTCCTGGCTTGAACCATAAGTGTGTATCTATTTATATTTGTTACCATAACATGGAAATACCATTTAGATTGAAGGAAAAATCTTTTAACAAGTGTAGCTTATTGCCATATCCATCTATCAGCATTCAGCAAGTCAATACTATGGCTTTGAAATGATGATCACATATTTTAAAACAGAACTAATTGACAGTGGACTAGAGGAACCTGTATGCTTTGAAAATGCTAAATTAGAGCCACTTCCAGTGTTGGGAACCAGTCATCAGTACAAGGAGGAATGTGGGCTGTCTGGGTATTACATCAGGCAAAACCATTGTTTATGAAAGAACGTTCTACAAAATGAAGGTGGTGAAAATAAATAGCATTTTTAAATAGGTCACATGTAATATTGTGAACGGTTTCAATTAGCGAACACTGACTTGACAAATATGAAGGAGCAATTCTGCCAAAATAAGAAATAAATGAAAATGCGTCAATAACCATATTTATACATAAAACATACAAATATAAAATTATACATTTATTAATCAATATTATTTCCCTATTTATTTCTGTGATCATTTATTTCTGTATTTTTTTGTTATATTCTTTTATTTCTGTTTTATTTATTTCCGTATACATTTGTGTATTCTACAATGGTAAACTAATAAAATAGACGTTGCTGTAAGAATTCATTGTATCATTAATCCACCCCAATGAAACGCCCCATCGATACATAACTGCGCCCCATCGATACATAACTGCGCCCCATCGATACATAACTGCGCCCCATCGATACATAACTGCGCCCCATCGATACATAACTCCCCATCATTCAACACAACACTGTCACCCTTCCATTTTGACATTTCAAAAACACCTCACGAGACAAGGACCCAGGGAAAGGAATTTGTTTTGACAGTAGACCTCAGTTCTACACAAGAGCCAGATCATGATCAGTATTATTGATTGGACTCAGTAATGCACAGGTTAAGCACAAAGGCAAAGTATTGTGAAAAATTCACTATGACTGAATAGTATGTCATTAAACAGGTTTGACAGTATAGTAAGCTGCCCCAAGAACAAAATAAAAACTAGCTATATACTGTACGCACCCACAACACAAACACTCCACGCCTCAGAGACTTACATGGCAAATCAAAATTAACTACTTTAGACTTTGATCGACTAACTTTAAAACAAATTCCTACTAAGGCAGGGGTGCCCACACTTTTTTGCATGATGATCTTCTTTTAAAATGTTCAACTCAATGAGATCTACCAACTTAAATATAGTTTATAAAAAAACACACTTCAAATGCTTGTTGCTTCTACTGCATGTTTCTCTATGTGGAATTCTTCATCTAAAGAAACATTAATAAATGTTGATTGTTGATATTCCATTTTAACACTGAACTCAAAACATCTACAACACAACAGATTACAATAGCCAGTTTATGATGACACCCAACTCAACCGGAATGATACCTCTGTGGATGCCTTTGCTTTTAGGCTTGGGCGACTAAAAAGTGACTGTTGACCAGTTAATTGAGATTTCAGTTCGTTCACCTTTGTTTTTCTAAGCTGGCTTCTTACAGGAAAATCGTTTTCATAGATTTTATTAAGTGTCCGAAAATGTTTGTCAACGTTTCCTTTCATTGGAATAGCAATAGGCTACTTGTTTGGCAGATGAAACAAATGCATTAAGAAAAGGAAATCGCATGGAAAGGGTCAGTTTTAGGCTTTTTGCTTGGTACCGCACTCATTTTCAAATGTTCGGAATTTATTTTACATTTGTATTTTGCTAATTAATGTCATATGTGCTACCAGATACGGAGATTAGGCCAAGCTTCACTATTTTGCGCTCTGTGCTCCGAGTCCGAAGAAATCGCAGGGCAGACTAAACATTAGTTGTCATGGCAACTGAATAAACACAAATCTTGCCTTGTCAAAATCTATTCGTTAAGTGCAAGTCAGAAAGAAACTAAATGGAGAAGTAATGATGTTGTTATATTTATTTTTATGAAAATAAAAATGTAGCAAATGCATTTATTAAAAATGTGCGATCTACCAGCATTGTCTTTGCGATCGACTGGTAGATCGCGATCGACCTATTGGGCACCCCTGTACTAAGGAGTCTTCTTTCATCAAGAGGGAAAAGAGTTTGGTTCTGTCCCATTGGTTCTGTCCCATTGGTTCTGTCCCATTGGTCCAACTGAATTGTATACAATAGACCCAAAGGAGACAATTTTCTTAGCTGGAATTGTATTTGCAATAGACTGCTCATACACACAAACGTCTGACCACAAACCAGAGATGAATTATGGACCTTCTCCCTTCGCCACAGAATGCCCTGCACTATGAAGAAGGTCTCTAGTGTTTATCCTGGGATGTTTAGTTTAACAGTATGGCGCAATTCTAAATGTAATTTTTGCTGTGTGTATGACCACTGACAAGGCTAGCTAACAGAAGGGATGTTGCCAGTTTAATTCCTGACTTAAAAATAAATACAAAATATCATTGTGTCCTTGCGCAAGGCACTTTACCCTAACTTGCTCTAGGGGGAATGTCCCTGTACTGTAGTTCCTGTAAGTCGCTCTGGATAAGAGAAGTTCTTCCTGTATATAAGAATTGCTTTCAGACAACTTACAATGGTAAAAAGTAGTACAAAAAAACATGTATTTATTACTCAATTTAATGAGTCAAGGGACAGCAGCTAAAGACTAAAGGAAGTCTTTAGCCACCATCTATGACTTCCTGTTTTACACGGGTATAAATATAATGACAGATACTGCGTAACTAATCTAATTTATCTTTAAAAGGGTTCACATAAAATAAAAAGATCTACCCTTTAATTTAAGTAAGATTAAACGTACTGTGGTTTTTGGCCGCTAGGGGTCTCTCAATCAAAACAATAGCAAAACATGTACTTTGATGACGTAGAGAAGTAGCGTTGGATCATGGGTTTTGTTGTCGTTTTCAATGACAACCTGCCAATCTAGCGTCTCCTTCAGAAAAAAAATTCACTGACAAAGTAATGTATTGTTAAATATATTACAACTTTATTAACGTTATGTTTTATCCTGGAAAAATCCAGACCCAAATCCTGAACGATTTAGGGTCTGGGATCGAGTAATGTAAATGACTCAACTCGAGGGGCAGCACCAAGCGTGCATTTGAAAATCTCACTGTACGCAATTGGATAACACTACGACCAATCACCAGTGGGTTTTCACTAACCCTATGGCGGAGCTAACTGGTAGATTAAACCCTTGCCGTATCCGGTCTGCAAAACAGCAAAAACATCCTTCTTAAAAATGAACAATTCGAGCGCCGTCTTCTGTTCCTCTTTTAGACAAAAAGCCAAGTCTAACTCGTTCATTGTAGCGGCCAAAGCAGTTTGAAACAACTAGTGTAGATCCATAGCGATCTTACAATGTTTACTAATGACTTGAGGTCGCACTCGCAGAGCTGTCGTCATCTGTTTAACATGCCTCTGGCCCGCCTACATCAGATACACCAATGTGATTGGTGCAGCTCGGCTACAAGGGCATAGTTAATGAGCAGCAATACTCAGTGCCAGAGTAACTTGCTGAGCAAATTCAAATTGCGCTCTCGCGAGAACTATGGATTTCCAGGGTAGTTATGTTTGCCGGTTCTGGAAATTAGATCAACTAGAGGAGTCAAAGGTTATATGACGCCATTGACGGAAGACCAAATGAAACGTCCCGTGTCTTCAAATTAAATTACAAATTCCTCTGTGTTTGAAAGTTGGTGGAAAAATTTGGGATAATGTAAGTACACAACTAACAAATATAAATAATATAGGTATAGTGATGTTTGCTTTTTTAATGCAAAGCACATCTTTTGTTATTGAATTGAAAAATTACATATTGTACCTTTAAGCAAAGAAACAAATACTAAAATGGTGTAATAGCCTTTTTGTTTATCTTTACCAGAATTCACTCACTCACACACCCACCCACCCACAGTACCGATAACAGAATCAATAATGATCACTGTATTACATGAGACAACACTGGGTTGTGATTCGGAAACAGACAAACTAATTCCTTAAGCAGAGTTTCATCAGCACAATGAAAAATGTTTTGACAACTTTTTTTTTTTAGGAGTCAGAGTTGAGACCAAAAAGGGACTGCCCAAACCAGTTATGTCCCCTGAAAATAGCGCTGTAATAATCAATAGCACTCAGGTGGAATGTAAACTTGAAAATCCAGGAACAAACTTGCAAACACAGAACCAACTCAGACTACCAAAAGCCTGTCATTTATGGTCTTATTCAAGCTGTACCTGCTGTAAGCTGTTTGTGTATTAGACTTCCCTGTCTGTAACTAATTTTCTACAAGGTTACTTCCTCCTCGATACTGTCAGCTGGCTGTGTTCCACAAACACTGACCTACAGCTGCTTTTACACAGAGCAATTCTGATCTTTAGTCCATGAATCACATCAGCTATTTTACATAGTTTGGACCAACAGGAAAAATACATAAGAGTTTTATGAACCTGTGTCAATGCATCCGTCTAGACTTCAGGACACAGCTGCATGTCACTGGTAACAAGCTCAACACAGACACCATGGCAACAACTAAACAAACAAACCACTACACCCAAAAAATAACATCAGCCAGGAAGAAAGACAGGTATCCCCACTGAGCGACATCTCACCTGTCACCCCAGCATTTGGACTTTCCGCTTTGACTCCAGCACATGATGTTTCACACTCAATCTGTGTGTTGAAGCTATTATTATTGCCTCCACAGCCACCGTAGAAGAAGAGCGTGCAAGTCTGGTTGCTGACGTTGTAGTAGTATCTGGGGAAGGAGGCGCGACAGTTACCCACCACCATGGGCATGCGGCATATGTCTGGTGAGAGAGGAACAAGTACATATTTCCAACTGGCCAATTGCACGTTATATTTTTAGTCACATGTTTTTTTATAAACCAAACACAACTTCATTGAGCAGGATGAACAAAAACAAAAAAGCCTGTATCAGCCCACAGGAATGAGTGAAAAAAATGTGTATTTTCAGCATTTCCCATCACAGACACGTGTCTTCTGGAATGTTATTTTAAAGCAATGGTATTCAAACTACAAGTACCACCATCAAACCGATGTATTTGAACTACCCCTGAGCCAGCACATCTGATGCAACTTCACTACTAATCAACAAGTCAGATGTACTAGTTCTGGGTTGAAGCTGAACTGTGTCACGGCTGGTGGTACTTGACAAAAGCTTTGAGAACCACTGTTTTAATGGATAACCACACACACCGTAAGAGCTTTTAATCTTTTAACAACAGTATTATCTTGCAAGTATATAGAGTTACACCTGTCAGACTGGTTTGCCATGTTCCTTATAAAAACAAGGTTGAGGCTAAATATCAGGAAGTGCGCAGCGCTTTCGTTATTACTCATAGTCCGAAAAGATCATTCCTTCCAAAGAGTCAATATCCTCACGACCTCTGGCCGTTTTCCTCCAAACCTCACCTGGCTACAGGACAAACATTGGCCTAGGTAGTGAATTTAATTCAGAATAATTAGTATTGTTCTTCACAAAAAATAAAATCATGTCAAATAAAAACACAGTAACCCCGTTTGTTTGTTTGTGTGTCTGTGTTTTAAAACGTTTAAAAAGGATTGGGATAATAAAAACTACGCACGACTTAATTCCAACATCTTGGCTGGTGAATTTAACTAAAATAGTACGTACGCGACATAAACGACACTGAATTGTACTTAAAAACAAAACACCTACCAGTTGAATTGAGCGGAACAGGGGTTCCTTCTGATTGAGCACGTACCATCACTGCGAGTAGCAGGAGCACACCGAGGTTCCACACCTGTATCATGTTTTTTTCTTTTCAATATAGTCCCAGTAATCTTGTCGTTGATCAAATACCCTTTGGATCGACGTCCCAAGTAAAAATGATTGTAACAACAACCCGTTAATTCTTTACAGTTTGCAAGTACCTTGTAAGAGTAACTTCCTTGTCGAAGGTATTCCTTTATGTTGTCCAAAAGACATCCACAGGTGCGGTTTTACACGTCATCCGAACGGCCACGCCTACTTTTGAGGGAAGACGTACGCTGCAGAGAGTTGCGTCAGTGGAGTGTAAAAAAATGCTACAGTCACGTGGTACGGTTACGTGGGTCATGGGTCTCAAAAGTTCCAAGCGGGGGATTTTAATACATTAGAGTCTATGGGAGCAGCTGTAACAACACCGATATTTGGTATGATCTATAATAAGAAAGCTGTTTAAAGTGCTATAAATCGATAATTTAGATTGTCTGTAATATTTACAACATAGCATTGCAGCATATTATGGTAAAATTTACATGAAATTAGACGGTTAGTGTGATTAATGGCAGGTTGTATCCTATTGGTCATACTGATGCTGCTTTAGCTAGCTATTGTGGTAGTATTTTTATAAGAATGAATGATTTTCATAAGAAAGGCATTGTATTTGTATGTATCAATATGTTTGATCATACACACACAGACAATCAGTATGTTAGACAGTATAATTATCAATTTAATATAAGAACATCTTGTAATGGAATAGTACCAGAATTCAGAAATGCATCAAGCTCTAATGAAATGTATTTGGAGTACCATCAATTGTATTAAATGGTAGGGGCCTGACATTTTTTTAAGGTCCTGGAACTGTGCCACTATTGTGTATAAAAGTCAAACCATATTATTAACGTCTAGCTGACATCCTAGAATAAGTTATATTGGGAGGTTTGGGAAAAGCCCTCCCAAGGGGTTGACATGAAGTGACGTCATATGTGATATAAAACTGAGTGTAACCCTTAGATTTGGAGTCCACTTGACCCCGGGGACTTTTATGACCCACTTTACTGATATGTCATTATGCTGATTTGTCATTTGGATTCCCAAAACCTCTTATACAGTTTCTCTGTTTTTACACTATTCACTGTATCATACCTCGAAACATCCCTGTTATCTTGTGTCCTTTTTGTACTTCCAGATAACATCAACAAAGGTAAATATTGATCCATTCAAATTCTCTTCAAGTGCTTTGAATCAAATAACTGACGGCAGTTGAGGGCAAATCAAACATGATGATCAGTGTACTGTCATTTATTATAAAATAAGTTACTTGACAGCAATGCAAATGTCATCAATTTATGTTCAGTAAATGGCTGATCTTCATTAAGTATACCTTTATTGTACTATTGCACTCAGAGGCTTATACTTTCAATATATAATAAAATGACTATAAAAAAGCAAGTAAATTAATTTTATAAACTTACGCTCAATAACATCAGCTAAAATGTGTCTATAATACGGGTTTCTAAAGTAAATCGGATTTTAAAGTTATTACCTCAATAAGGAGCTGATGAAACAATGTGTCTCTACGGCGACACAGGTAAAAAACTGACTGATGAAGTGAACGGAGTTGACGCAACTCTCTCTCTCAATGGCTCTGGTACGCTGGAAAAGTGTAGATGACAACAAAATATTACTGGCACCATGCCTAAAAATTGCTGCATAGTGTTTTGTACATCAAAATTTGTGAAAAAAAACGGTTTACGATTTTCTTTACTGCCCAATTACCCCAATTTAGTTTTTTCTAGGTAACATTGTCGATCAATGACAGAAAATAATTGTTTGCCTGACTGGCCATAGTGTATGTGCTCTATAATGGTCTATAATAGCAATTTATTTTACTTAATTTGTGCCCTCACAACTAGCATTATGTGGTAATCATCAGTTCGCACTAAAACTGGGCACATTCGATTAGCAGGAAAACATATCACAGAGAACGATCAACTCGGTATTAATGTGTTATTAACCCCTAGGTTCATTTTGCGCAGGAGATGTCCTTTAAGTAGTGAATTTACACTTATCTGTCAAGCATTTCTAAAATGTGTAACCTTAACGTTACCTCGGAAAAACAAAGATGTTGCCTGGTCAAAGAGTAACGTGCATCTTCAGAAATGATTCACGTGGTGGCAGTGTCTCTTTCAGATGACATTTTTTAAGTTGCGTTAGACAGCCAATCGCCGGCGACTTTAGGTCCTAACACGCAAGTATGCCACATGCTACATGCTAAATTTGGAACCGAAAGAGAAATTACTTTTCGATACTCGATAGGATCGGAGTATTTCGGTCGGTGCCATGAAGTTATCGACAATCGGTGCCCAGCCCTAGTGATGAAACTGCACATTTTAGAGTGGCCTTTTATTGTGGCCAGCCTAAGGCACACCTGTGCAATAATCATGCTGTCTAATCAGCATCTTGATATGTCACACCTGTGAGGTCACACCTGTGATAGCTTATTTTGGCAATGGAGAAGTGCTCACTAACACAGATTTAGACAGATTTGGAAACAATATTTGAGAGAAATAGGCCTTCTGTGTACAAAGACAAAGTCTTAGATCTTTGAGTTTAGTTCATGATAAATGGGGGGCAAAAACAAAAGTGTTGCATTTATATTTTTGTTCAGTGTAAATGGGCTGTCACTTTACGTTATGTGAAGGCTGTGTGTCTTTTTTACGTTCGAAAATTGATTGCACAAACAATCGGATCAACCAATACAAGTTTTTATTTTATTTTAAACTAATTAAATAAATACAGTTGATTCAATGAACAATTATGTCTCAAAAATCCAACAGGATTTTTTCAAGTGAAAGCCCTAATATATATATATATTTTTTTAAACTTGGTCATATGTGTTTTGTAGAATTCTAATGTTTGTTTTCTCTCAATAACATTGCTCTCTAAAAATATCAGCTCCTACCGAGGCCCTGATGGAATTAAAAAACAGTTCCAAGTGGTCTTGACTAAAGCGGTATGTGCACATGTATCACTGTCCCTCAAGCACCTCTGGTATCATCATGGTGAAGGAGTCGATGTTGATGACAAAACCAGTCACAGATAGATACCTTTAAAATAAAGAAAAGAAACTTCAATATTCCAACACTGATTATATGTAACCATAAACTTAATCTGTTACTATTTACTTTAAATATGTTAAATATCACGGTATTATTTGAACTGGGACATACCAGGTAAGTGAGACAAATTGATGGGGAAAAGGGTCTAAATGCAAATGTCAGGTCAGAGTGAGTCTTAGTGACTGAATAAAATGTCAGGTCAGAGTGAGTCTTAGTGACTGAATCAAATGTCAGGTCAGAGTGAGTCTTAGTGACTGAATCAATGTCAGGTCAGATTGAGTCTTAGTGACTGAATCAAATGTCATGTCAGAGTGAGTCTTAGTGACTGAATCAAATGTCAGGTCAGAGAGTCTTAGTGACTGAATCAAATGTCAGGTCAGAGTGAGTCTTAGTGACTAAATCAAATGTCAGGTCAGAGTGAGTCTTAGTGACTGAATCAAATGTCAGGTCAGAGAGTCTTAGTGACTGAATCAAATGTCAGGTCAGAGTGAGTCTTAGTGACTGAATCAAATGTCAGGTCAGAGTGAGTCTTAGTGACTGTATCAAATGTCAGGTCAGAGAGTCTTAGTGACTGAAGCTCCTGCCCTCCCGCCCCAACAAAAAAAGTTTTAATCAGAGAGAGAGTGTGATGACACCTTTTTAATATGCCATGCAGTGCATATGTAATCTCCCTACTCATTTATCCAAATTCTCCCTTTAATTTATCACCCCTCTGTGCATGTAAAATGGATGTCACGTGACATTGTTTAGAACATTTGTAATAGTCACAAGAACATTGAGCAGAAGGATAGAAGCCAAAGAAAGATAGCCATGCGGTAGACCTATTGATGTGCAATGATGGAAATAACCTCTCAATACATTATCCAAAATTTTGCATGTTTTTCAAGTAAACACTTCACTAAAGGAACCAAATAACACTGGAACAGCAAGCAGACATTTTTCGATCACAATGTCAAAAAAAGGATATTCTTTAAAGAGATATATGAGAAGCTATTAAACTTACAAGCAACACAGGGCTATATAATTTTGGTTGGGGATTTTAACACAACGTTGCACTCCAGCTTGGATAGAAAAGGTAATAAAAACATAAATTATCACCCACAAGCACTAAAGGAAATAAATAATTGCATGGACATTCTAGAATTGGTGGATATATGGAGGCTTAAATATCCTAGAATGAAACGATATACATGGCGGA
>JACXGM010005843.1:0-34116 GCA_016801145.1 Umbra pygmaea
ATTATGATAAAGTTGATCCATGACACTTCTAGTCCAATAATGTTATGATAATGTTTATCCATGACACTTCTAGTCCAATAAACATTATGATAAAGTTGACTTTTAGGACTTTTCCATGACACTTCTAGTCTAATAACATTGTGTTAAAAGCGGATCCATGACCCTTCTAATCCAATAACATTATATTAAATGTTGATCCATGACACTTCTGCTCCAATAACATTATGATAAATCTTGATCCATGACACTTCTAGTCCAATAACATTATGATAAAGTTGATTCATGACACTTCTAGTCCAATAACATTATGATATGTTGATCCATGACACCTCTAGTCAAATAACATTATGATAAAGTTGATTTATCACACTTCTAGTCCAATAACATTATGATAAAGTTGATCCATGACACTTCTAGTCCAATAACATTATGATAAAGTTGATCCATGACACTTCTAGTCCAATAACATTATGATAAAGTTGATCCATGACACTTCTAGTCCAATAACATTATGTTAAATGTTGATCCATGACACTTCTAGTCGAATAACATTATATTAAATGTTGATCCATGACACTTCTAGTCCAATAATATTATGATAAAGTTGATCCATGAAACTTTTAGTCCAATACATTATGATAAAGTTGATCCATGACACTTCTAGTCCAATAGAATTATGATAAAGTTGATCCATGACACTTTTAGTCCAATAACATTATGATAAAGTTGATCCATGACACTTCTAATCCAATAATCTTATGATGTTTATCCATGACACCTCTAGTCCAATAAACATTATGATAAAGTTGACTTTTAGGATTTTTCCATGACACTTCAAGTCTAATAACATTGTGTTAAAAGCGGATCCATGACCCTTTTAATCCAAAAACATAATGTTAATGTTGATCCATGACACTTCTATTCCAAAAACATAATGTTAATGTTGATCTGTGACTCTTTTACTCTGATAACATCATATTCAAGTCGATCCATGACCGTTCTAAAGCCAACAAAGATCCCTTCTACCCCAATCACACCATGTCAAAGCTTATATAGGATTCTTCTACCCCAAAAGCACAGCGTTAAAGCATATGGAATATCATATGTGGTAGTCTTAAATCATCTTGCACAGTTAGCAAGTTAGGGAGTATCAGACAAACAGACATATAGTCTGGTAAGTAGAAATATAGCGTCTGCACACACACAGTCATATGAACTGGAGTCATATGAAGGGCACATCTCATCTGAGATTGTTACTCCTAAAATTACATTGCAAGATGACTTACATCCAACGGTGCATGACTGCATTTCATATTGTGGAGAACACATTATATATTTTTCACAAATTATTGTTCTTATTGGAGGGGTGGGGCCACATTACCTACGTCTAACCTACGTGTTGTTCTTATTGGAGGGGTGGGGCCACATTACCTACGTCTAACCTACGTATTGTTCTTATTGGAGGGGTGGGGCTACATTACCTACTTCTAACCTACGTATTGTTCTTATTGGAGGGGTGGGGCCACATTACCTACGTCTAACCTATGTATTGTTCTTATTGGAGGGGTGGGGCTACATTACCTACGTCTAACCTACGTATTGTTCTTATTGGAGGGGTGGGGCCAAATTACCTACGTCTAAGCCAGAGCCATAGAGAGAGAGAGTTGCGTCAACTCCGTTCACTTCATCAGTCAGTTTTTTTACAGCAATGGCGGATCATGGAGACCGTCACCAGTTCCAAACAAACTGAGATACTACCCGTGTCGCCGTAGAGAAATAACGTTTCATCAGCTTCTTACTGAGGTAATAACTTTAAAATCCGAATTACTTTTTAAACCTGCATTGCAGACACATTTTAGCTGACGTTATTTAGCGTAAGTTTATAAAATCAACAAATTTAAATGTTTGAGGAAAACTAGCTAACTTAAACAGTTAAAAAAAAAATTGTAAATTTGTAAACAGCACTTGAAACAACTTTCATATAATAGATCATACCAAAAATCGCTCTTGTTACAGCTGCTCCCATAGACTTCCATGTATTAAAATCATACGCTTGTAACTGTTTACAGACGCATGAACCACGTGACCGTACCACGTGACATTATCATTTTTTACCCTCCATTGACGCAACTCTCTCTCTCTATGGCTCTGGTCTAACCTACGTATTGTTCTTATTGGAGGGGTGGGGCCACATTACCTACGTCTAACCTACGTATTGTTCTTATTGGAGGGGTGGGGCCACATTACCTACGTCTAACCTACGTATTGTTCTTATTGGAGGGGTGGGGCTACATTACCTACGTCTAACCTACATATTGTTCTTATTGGAGGGGTGTTTTGTTTTGGCGCTTTGGTTCAGTAAGGGGGTTGTCAGATGCTATCTCTCTGGCAGGGTTTGTTATTGGTTTGTTTGGGGCTCCAGCCGTCTGATAACAAGGGGGAAGCAGGGGGAAGCTGGGGAAAAGTGCAGAGGTCTACCAAGACTTTTCTATTGCATCTTAATGTGTGTAAATAGACATCAGAGAAAACTTCAAAAGACCCTTCCATGCGTACCACTAACCCATCTCCTACAATCACCAGATAAACGGCCAATCGAAAAATTATTCTAAAATAGTATCCACCTTGTCCACCAATCACACTTTTTCTCGCACAGCATTATCTCCAACAGACTCCCAGAAACTGATAGGCTGGGCCTCTGGATTCCATTCCCTTAAACACACACACACTCACACACACACACACACACACACACTTTATTATCCTTCACAGGACATGGCACTGGGCAATCAAAGCCAAACCTCTTTCTGTGTGACAGAGAGCGAATTAGCTCTGTTATTTCTCATTCTGTGCCTTTTTATTACACACAGTACTTTCAATATGGCTCTTTTTATTTCTATAATGAAATGCCATCAGTACTCTATGTTTGTGTGTTTGTGCATGCTTGTGTGTGGGCACGTGTGTGTGAGTAGGACACGACATAGGGTGTGTGTATATATTACCCAGAGAACATCTGGTGTTTATTAGACTGTGAGCGCTTCGGCCTATTAGGGCTCTGCGGCGTGTGGCTGGCTGTGTAAGGGTACACACACACACACATTGTCTCTCAACTCTGATGTTGGGTTGGCAGAGGAAGGGTTGAGTACACACACACACACACACACACACACTCTATACTACTTTAGTAAGATAAACGTGAGATGTCCCGTCTTCACCACAAATCCCTAGATCTATTTTTTAATAATCCGTAGGGATAACGGAACAACTAGGAATGGTACTGTGTGGTTTATTCTATTGCAGTAATGCACCATATCATTTACACAGCATTGAAATCTGAGGTGAGGTTTACATTGGAAACAAAGTGTGTGGTTGGTTTAGTGTAGCTTCAGGATGTTTAAACATGACAAGGGACTGCACTACATATTGTGTGTCTACAAGAGAGTGTCTAGAGTGTAAAATCACTAACATCATGCAATGTCATTATTCAATATTTGGGCAGCTATTCATAATTGTAAGCTTTGCAGCCCTATACAGCTATGGAGACAAATATGATAAGGTTTATTTACTGTGTGTGTGAAGGGTTGGTATCACGTGAATGAGCAGGCCTTATATCAGGACAGTATTCGTGTGCTGGAGAGCATTCCTCTATGCAGCGCTAAAGCTTCCCTGTACTGTAGCTCTTATGCATGGCCAGCTGATGTATTTCCAGACAGTGATCTCAGAATGCCATCCCACAGGGCGGTTTGGCAACATCACTACTTCTAGATCAGCCAGCAGGTGGGATGACAGTTGGTCTTTTCTTCTTCTCTTCCATCTTTTCCGCATCATTATATTAAACCTTCCTTTCTTCTTTTCGTTTGAGTCTATTAGGAAGGAATTTCATTATGATGTTGTTAGTCCTGTTCTGTTTGAATATGATATTGATCACTGATGTTAGCCAGTACTATTACTCAAGACCACCTGGATGTAGCTATACTTTCAGCAGACATACCAGGCGCATGATTACTTTCGTTTGACAATTTCAATATACAGTATATACACATGACGTGATGACAGTTTTAAATCGTAATAAATTCTCTGACTCTTCGAACCTCAGGAGGTTGTTCCATCACTCAACAACCATGAGCTCCTCTAAGCAGATGCCTGAGGTTCAGAACATAAACATAATTGACTTTTTTAAAGCAGGGGAAGGCTATAAAAAGACCTAAATACTTCCTGCTTTCAATTTCCACTGTCCTCTAATTTCATTTATAAAAGTAGAGCATAATTTTCCCATTTTTTCCCCCCTCCCACTTCCCAATGACCCTGCCTTGTCGGCAGCTACACAACTCCTTGAACAGATCTGTGGGATGACGAGGGGCGAGCACATGGTTCATCCAACCACATGTCGCCGAGCCGCCGATTCGTTTTGCACTGCTCATCCAACACGGAATCTTTGTCAGATCATGTACGGGAATACTACGTTCACCAACTATACTTCTGCGATTGAATTTATAATCCTTGCACACAAGGAGAAGTCGGTGGAGAGCGACATGGCAGGATAGATAATCTGATTTATCTAACCCAAATCCCGGGCAGTGCTATGCCAATTTTGTGCTTCCTCATGCAGGAGGCCTGGGGAAAGTCAGAGAACCCATAGTCAGATTCAAACATCTCTGGAAAAATCTGGAATTGATGGAAGATGGATGGTCACAAGCTATCAAACAAAGCCAAACTGCTTGAATTGTTTAGCCAGGAGTGGCAAAAAGTGACCCAAAATTAATTTGAAAGAAGGTGGAGAGCATGACAAGATGCATGAAACACTATTATTATTTTATACAGCTATTATTATTCCACCAAATAATGATTTCTGAACTCTTCCTAAGTTAACACATTAGTATTGTTGTTCATAAGTTATTATGAACCAATTTTCTTTGCATTATTCAAGGTCTGACATCACTGCACCTTTTTTTGTTATTTTGACCAGTTGTCATATTCTGTAAATAAATGTTCTGAATGACAATCTTTTTATTTATAATTTAGGAGAAATGTTGTCAGTAATTTATGGAATCAAACAAAAATGTTAATTTCACCCAAACACATACCTATATTTATATTTGCAGTGGTCTCTTATTTTTTTCCAAAGCTGTAGTCACTTAATACAATTAGTGCAGACAAAGCAAACATTGAACTTTCAGTTAACAAAGACTGTAACAATGTGCAAGGCAAGAAAAAAAACATGTTCAATATCCGTTAATTTATCCAGTTTCATATAAAGAATATGCCTAACATAGGTTAATAAAAACCATATGCTAGTCTATATATACAAACAATTGTATTCCTATTAGGATTATGACTACAGTGTCTTGCGAATGTATTCGGCCCCCTTGAACTTTTCGACCTTTTGCCACATTTCAGGCTTCAAATAATAATTTTGCTCGCCCAATTTCTCCGTTTTTTATTTGTTAAAAAAGTTTGAAATAGCCAATAAATTTTGTTCCACTTCATGATTGTGTCCCACTTGTTGTTGCTTCTTCACAAAAAAATACAGTTTTATATCTTTATGTTTGAAGCCTGAAATGTTGCAAAAGGTTGAAATGTTCAAGGGGGCCGAATACTTTCGCAAGGCACTGTATCTTTAAATTTCTATATATATATCACCAAACATAATTCCGTAAATGTTTGAATAAAATATAGCTGTGCATTACAGTGATTACACAAACTGAAAACGTCCTACCTTTTTATGGAATCCCTGATGCGCTGCTAAACAATTTTGTTTGCAATCTAACAAAAAATATTCTGGGCATGGTTTCTCCCACTAGCCTAACTTAAGACGTGTGTGCAAACAGTACTTCCCGCAAACTAACTTTGTTTTATATTGCTTGACATCTGGTAACAGACAAGCAGATTTCAGTGGCATATACACTACATATGTGCGCTTGTCAACTGCAGCCTGGTCTGCAGGTGCGACCTTAATTGCTTCACTCACTGTCTAATCAGATCAGAGTATTGAGCATGATCGGAGCGGGTGATCATATAAGACAGTTTGGTGCCTGGCATAATATGGAGTTATATATGTGCCTCATTCCTGAGCGAGTAACTGTATGTTTTGAGCACAGAGAACTATATTTTGCAAGCACATTACATTACGAAGATAAATTATACACAAGCAAAACTGAATTTTGTTTGAGCAAACAAAAACCTATTCTGTGCTCAAATGTATTTGCATGTTAGCTATTATCCATATTAACGTGCAATAATAACCCCTCATGCAGTTTACTCATGTACATGCTCAAAAACGTTTGCTCTGTGCAGGCAGACCGCTGCTGCGCTCCGGTCATGCCTCCCTCTCTCTCTCAACCTCTGCACTCCATGCTCGCTCAACTCTGACACACACTAGCTCAACTTAACACACAGTAAAAACGTCTGTGTTAAATCAACACCCTAAGTGTTAAATTAACACTCTCAGTGTTTATATAGGTCCAAATTGACACTGAAGAGTGTTAATTTAACACTTAGGGTGTTGATTTAACACAGCCGTTTTTACTGTGCACAGAGTTACAAATGTGCCACAAAGTCAACAGAGAATTGAAGAAGGTTCTTGGCTAGTAGAACTATCTACAGCATCCCGGAAGCATACTGAAAAAATAACTGACTACAGCGAGTTGTTCTCAGATCCCTTGTCAGAAACCATGGTAATGTTTTTAAATACTATATTAAAATGTAATTTACCCTGTAGCATTCCTTTAATGTTAAGATCTGGATGACTAAGAGAATCTCAGAACTGGTCGTATTCAGGAATTCAAAGCAAAACCTCTATATACTGGCAAAGGACCAGCAGAAAGCTTGCACACACCTAATATGCGTGGAAAACTCAAAAGGAAATTTTACCTACAATCTCATCACAAAAGGTAAGGTCTGACTCATGCAAAAAAAACTTACAATTGATTCCATAAACTACTGACAACAAAGTGACTTTATGCCACACCTGGAGCAAACATTCAAGCAGCTTTGATGGTTTGTGACCATCCATTTTCCTCTTGATCACATCCCATCTTCCTCTTGATCACATCCCATTTTCCTCTTGATCACATCCCATCTTCCTCTTGATCACATCCAATTTTCCTCTTGATCACATCCCATTTTCCTCTTGATCACATCCCATTTTCCTCTTGATAACGTCCCATCTTCCTCTTGATCACATCCCATCTTCCTCTTGATCACATCCCATCTTCCTCTTGATCACATCCCATCTTCCTCTTGATCACATCCCATCTTTCTCTTGATCACATCCCATCTTTTGATTTTCATTTATAAATAATTGGGTGTTTGGACCAGTCTAATTACGTTTTAATGCATATTGCACATTTTCTGTTCATCCAATAAACCTAATTTTACTACTGAAATAGTACTCTCCTGCGGTTATTTGATAGATCAAAATGAATTTGCTGATCCAAACACACATTTATTTAGAAATGAAAATCATGGAAAATGTCAACTTTTGCATATGACTATACCTGACTGCACCTTGACATACGTCTCTCACAAGTTTTTTATTTTAAAAGGGTCTAACAGGAGGAAAAGGCCTGGTGGTACGTCTGTACAGCTACACTGACAACTAATCAATAGACTCATAGGTAGTCAAACCTTTGACGTTGGTGTGTACCACTAGAAACCATGTGAATGTATAGAGCAAATGTCCAGTGTTGAATCCTCTCTGACAGTGTGAAATTTAGATGTGTTTAGATGGGTCCGCGTCTTTTATTGTTCTATTTACACAATGTTTAGTGTCATATATTTACAGGTTTTTCAGATTTTATGATCAATTCATATTTTGCTAGTGATAGGCACGTGGTTGATGCATCTTATATTGCCATATTTCTGTTTTTCTACACAGTGTAATTCAAACGTAGATATACAGTATGTCACATGAAACGAAGAATTTAGTACTGTGAACTATTTCGCATTGAGGGCTTACAACAGAAGAAGCCAGTTTCACGTCACGACCATTAGACAACCTCTCCTATGTTTAGAATATGGATTCCCAGCCGAATGCGGCTGCTGATTCTATGATTCCCAGCACAATGCGTCAGTGCATAAAAGGAATCCTTGGACTAGCCTCGGAAAGGATGCAGTGCCAGGTAAATGTGGGAGCATTAATTCCTTGGCTGATGGCTGAAGAGAACGTGGAGGCTTACCTGCAAGCCTTAGAGTGGAACACGGACAGGGAAGGATGGGAACCCGCTCGGTTGGCCAGACTCTAGGCCCCTATGCTCACAGGCAAGGCCCAGGCCGCATATTTTGACCTGGAGGAGGGATCTGTGGCGGATATTCCTAGGCTCAAAGCTGAGATTCTCTCCACATATCATGTGGGCCCACAGGAAAGAGACCAGCGTTTCCATGCCTGGAGCTACAATGAAGAGGAGTCCCCAAAAGGGCAACTGTACCTGCTAATCAGGTTAGTGAGGGGTTGGCTCGACCCCAGTAGGGGGGTAGTGGTTGTCCTGGAGACCTTAGTGGTTGACAAGTGGCTTTGACAGCTGCCAGCCGATATGCTACGGGTGGTGGGTCGGTCTGACCCCGACTCAGTTGACGCTCTAAACGCCTCACCAGGGCAGGGACGAGTGAAAATGGATCAATCCCAGGATGGGTGGTGAAGCCCAGACAGGAAAAGAAAATTAGAACCCTGGTGGACCTCAATCGGAGCCTCAAGAAAGGACTACAAGTGGAGGACATACAATGCTTCTGATGTCAGGCGTTTGGGCATTACGCAAGCTGATGCCCAGGAAGGGACAAGCCTATGCCCACAGAAACCTCCACTGGTCCACAGCCCCCCAGGGTGTCCCCGTCCATCTCAGCCTGTTGGCTGGCAGAAGGAGCACCCGCCTGGAGGGTGCCCATACGCCTAGATGGAAAAGACTGAGGCATTTCTGGACTCGGTCAGCATGGTGTCCCGAATGCGGGCCGATATATTCATAGAGGGTGGGACAAGTGTGCTATATTCATGGGGATACCAAACGGAAACCATTCCAAAAACTGGGGAAACCCTCCAGTGGAGAAGGGTAGGTATGAATTTGGCAACGGAGGAAGCCCACCACAGTCATCGGGGGAGCATCTACGGCACCTGTTTCAAGAGTCGTTTGGGGATCAAATCTGGAATGGATTTCCTACTCAAGACGACAACTGCCATGAGATACGCTCCCGTTCATTAAGTCAAGTGGAAGAGATACAAAACGCTCAGCTACAACAGTCAGACCGAGAAAAGAGATATGATACCATCGAGAGGGAAGCGCTAGCCATTAAATGGCCCTAGAACACTTACGTTATTACCTCTTAGGCCGCTCCTTCTGGCTGATCACGGACCATGCTCTGCTCCTTTGGATGGCAGGGCACAAGGAGGCTAATAGGTGATTAACCCATTGGTTCTTGCCTCTGCAACCTTCTTCATTCCAGGTGGTGTATCGTCCGGGACGGGAACATGGTAATGCTGTCTCGACTGGGCCAGATCCTAACCAAACAAACAGAAGGGGACTTTGCCCGACGGTGATGGGAAGACAGGAGACCTCAAATAAGGGAGAAGGAGTAGGTGGCCCGAGGAATACCAGGAAGATGAAAGGACTGATGACGGAGGCCAGAAGAAGCCAGTTTCACATCACGACCATTAGATAACCTCTCCTATGTTTAGAATATGGATTTCCAGCCGAATGCTGATGCTGATTGTGTTTATTTTTTAGATTTGATGTTTACGCAAAAGTAAAAAGTGTCAAGGACTAATGTCCGGTAAGGAAATCCTTGGGTGAATGCTTCATACATTTATCAATACAATATATAAAGTGGAAAGGCCCTCCACACATTTACAGTATATAAAAAGTTTGGGTGCATAAGTTCAAAGTAAGAATGCTTTGAAAAATTTGAGAAATTCCTTTAAAACCAAATAATGCTCTGTGGATACTGTGTTTTCTTTTCTTGCAACTGAATGTCTTTGGCTAGGTCATTGTTGAAAATGCAATTTTCTTAGTTCAAAATATCAGCATACCTGGTTAAATAACAGTTAACCATAACCAAAATATTTGAATGTTTCCCTTACAGTGCAGTATGTTAGTCATCCCCTATATATCATGGCTGTCTTCCCGTGTCTGTATAAGCTGGTGTTTACGTTGTTGTCTTCCGCATGCTCTTCTGTAAATACATTGCGTAAGGTCAACATGGGTCTGCAGCAACAACGTTTACTGTAACTCTATCAGCAGGGAGGATACTTTATTGAGACAAACAGCAGCTGTATTTGGGTTCACCCTTCACTAAAGAGTAGGCTACATGTGTCCCTCCCTGCATCTCTGTTTTGATTCAGACTGTAGGTGACTCATTGGAGCCATTAAAATCAAAGGTATCTAGTATTTGATTGGACAGGTCTGTTCAGCAGTTGGTCACCTCCCCTCCACCACACGCACCCGCACAGATGCACTGTATATTACAGAAAGCCTAACCCCAAAATGCAATAGTGATCTATTTGTTTATCATCTACAAAAATATTAGATCCTTGACACATGAAAACATCTAGATCCAATTGAGGTCCTTGCTGGCAGAGATATTATAGATAGGAACTCTCCATTTGATACAAAATGTGATTAGATGTGATGATGCTTTAGGACAACACAATATAATTACACAGCGATAACAATATAGCCTTTTAGCAATGTACTCTTACTGCCAGCAGCATAGAGCCCTGTATTGCACTGCTGTTTTGCTTCTAAAGCTAAGCAGGGTCATGCCTGGTTAGTCCCTGGATGGGAGACCAATGCTGCTGGAAGTGGTGTTGGAGGGCCAGTACGGGGAACTCTTCCCTGGTAAATGGGGAATTTATATAGCACATTTTTCTGACCAACAATGGCCACCAAAGCGCTTTACATTGCCTCACACTCACCCATTCATTCACACATTCATACACCGACGGCGGTGTCAGCCATGCAAGGCGCCAGCAAGCTTGTCGGGAGCAACTGGGGTTAGGTGTCTTGCTCATGGACACCTCGACACTTGGTCAGGAGGACCCGGGGATCGAACCACCAACCTTCCGGTTGCTAGACAACCTACTTGACCCACTGAGCCACTGCCGTCCCTCTGGTCTAAAGATCTTTCCAAATGCCCCAGGGCAGTGATGGGGACATTTGCCCTGCGTGGGGTGTCGTCTTTCGGATGGGACATTAAACGGGTGTCCTGACTCTGTGGTCATAAAAAATCCCATGGCACTTATCGTAAGATTAGGGGTGTTAACCATGGTGTCATGGCCAAATTCCCAACCAGGCCTCACTTCAATCATGGCCACCTAATAGTCCCCCTCTTTCCTAATTGGCATATATAACTACTCACCTCTCCACCTGATGTGTAGTGAGCGTTCTGGGGTAAAATGGCTGCCATGCATCACCCAAGTAGGTGCTACACATTGGTGGTGGATGAGGTGGGCTTTCCCCCTGACTGTGTAAAGTGCTTTGGGTTCCTTGGAAGAAAAGCGCTATATAAGTTGAATGCATTATTATTATTACTCAACCAGCATGACTGTGTCCCTGCACACAAAACCGGGTCCATATGGTTTGACACGTTTAGTGTGGAGGAACTCATGTGGCCTACACAGAGCCCTCACCTCAACCCCATTGAACACCTTGAGATGAATTGGAATGGCAATTGGAGTCAGTGCCTGACTTCACAAATGCTCTTTTGGCTGAATGGGCACAAATTCTAACAGACACCCTCAAAAATGTTGTCGAAAGCCTTCCCAGAACAGTGATGGCTGTTATGGTTGTGATGGTCAGGTGTTCACAAACTTTAGGCTATATAGTGTACCTTTGTGTATGATGGAACAGATCAAGTGACATGTGACACATTCACAGTAAACAGACGGATGTTCTCAATGCAAAGTTCTCAATGCTTCGATTAGCATGTAGGGACTCTCATTATACTACCGTGGATGTTTGGTGCTATTTTGAGCCTTGTTAATGGTCTAAAATAGCAATTTATCTTTACTACAAATGTGCCCTCAACACTAGCGTTATAAGGTAATTATCATTTCGCACTAAAGCTGGGCACATTCGATTAGCATGAAAACATATCCCAGAGAACGGTTGACTCGGTAGTTGGTAGCAATGTGTTATTAATCCCTAGGTTCATTTTGCGCCAGCGTTTTCCTTTAATATCTAAGCCTCTGTAGCACATAGAAACATTAAATAAATTCATTTTAATGGTAAGAATCACAGGTTTTATTAGATCATGCTCCCTTAGCACTAACATACCAACACATTTTTCAAAAAATTCTCAATCAGATGGGGAAGAAAAAAATATAAATCAATAATATAAAATATAACAAATAACATTTTAAACATGCCAACACACTGAACAAGGCATCTTGTTATGAGAGAGAGGTGGGGAAAGTCCTAAGGTGGAACTGGGAACAGTCTCAGTCTCTGAGCTCCATGGCTCACATCTCTCCTCTTTGGCTGTTGAACAGCATTATCCTCACACGGACAGACACAAAGACACACTGACTGACTGACTGACACACACACAGCCAAAGACTACACACAGACAGAGACAAACCAGTCAGATCAAATCATTTGTGGCGAAGGACGTGGTACATGAAGCACTCGCGGTGCAGAGGAACGTTACACTGCCTGCACCCCATCAGAGTTGACCCAGGGCGCACGTTGGTGCCGCAGTGCTTCAGAGAACACTCCCTGCAGGTCTTTCTCTTGTTGTTGATCTGGACAAGGTCATGCTCAGCAGAAGCTCCAGTTGGGTTGGTGGGGAGGACATTGGGAGCACTTCTCGCAGTGACGGGGATGATCAGCTCCTGGGTCAGATCCTCCAGCCAGTCCTTGTAGCCGCCCCTTCTGTACTTCCACTCGGCTCCTCCTGCAGACCTGGCAGCCACAAAGGCATTGTAGCACGCCACTGTAACAAAGTAAAAGAACAGCCTCCTCCACAACTTCGTAGAACGATGATGGATCTGGTAGTAGCCCACCATCTGGTCCAGAAGATTGACTCCTTTCATATGTTGCTGATAGTCAGCCAGGCATGCTGGCACCCGAACCTCCATCTGGCGTTGACCATTGGCCTTCCTCCTCACTAATCCATGAGCTGTTGGGTCATGGTAGTTGGAGAGCACCATCACTGCCTTGGTGTCTTGCCAGATGCAGAAGATCAAGTCATCCCGCTGCGCCACATTGAACTCATGCTTGTTCAACTCAGCCTTCTTTGTGAGCTGCTTGTTCTTGGGAAGGTCCTTCCTGTTGGCACGCACTGTTCCACAAGCTTGCACCCCCCTGACTTTGAGGTCCACCATCAACTTCACACTGGTGTAAAATTTGTCCATAAATACGGACAGGTTGGACCCGTAATAAGGGGTCACCAGGTCTGAGACTATCCGGTGAGCCAGGTCTTTCTCTGTCTTACCCTGAATGGCACCGGTGTACACCTGAAAATGGGTGACGTAGCCTGTTTTGCTCTCCGCCATGACCCACACCTTTATTCCCCTCTTCACCGGCATCATGGGGAGGTACTGCCTGAAGCCCAGGCGTCCATTGTACTTCACCATGGACTCATCCACGGTCACGAAGCCATTGACCTCATAGAGCGCCTGGAATCTAACCAGGAGGAGGTCCATCCACCGCCGGATCTTCCAGAGCTTGTCCGTTTTGTCCACGGCAGTGTCCATGTTATCATGAAGATGCAGAAATCTGAAAATGCATATGATTAATGAATATAAGCCTAACATTCATCTCCATCATTGTATTTATTTATATGTATTGTTATTTGTGTATATTTATGGTATTTAAATTTATTGTTGTTTATTTATTATGACATAATTACATTACTACAGTACGTTACATGGGCATTGAAACTGTGGTGTTGCCTCGTAGAGGAGGAAATAGGGATAAAATTATCCTCCAAACGCAAACGTTTTGGATACATTCTTTTAGATATGGTGATCCCCAATGGAATGAATGAGGAAGTTATTTATGTGTTTTTTGTAAAAGAGTTTAATGTATTTGGAATGTGCTTGGTGAGTGTGTAGGATGGATTTTGTATAAAATAATATAAAACAGAGGTACTTCATTGCCTACGGGCTTATGTCAATGGTAAATGGCATTATCAGATTTGATGGTCTACACAATATCTGCACTTCAGCCAATGTCAACTCTATTGTTTTTTGTGGTTGTTTGTTTTCTGATTTTATGTGGACGGGGGAACTTGGTTAATTGGGTCTCTCCCTGTTGCAATTAATTGATTATGTGAATCTGGTTAATTTATAAATTGGATCCCACCTGTACCTGTGTTTGTCATTCTGCCATATACACGCTGAAAAAGGGCGTCTTGCCCGAAACGTTTGTGTGGCTTAAATAAACTATGAATTTAGAGTGCTATTTTTGTTCTCTGGTTTTTAGCATATGATGATAAAGCTAAAAAGGAGATGATGATAAAGCTCAATTAAGCTGCAAAGGAGATCTGTGCTTGATTAGTGTTGCCTGACCAGTTGGCAGTTTGATTAATGCAAGTTATTTTAATTGTTATTCTGTAATATTTCAATCTTCATGTGCTAAAAAGGCACATAAGTTCCTATAAATGGCAATACACACACATTTTTTGCCAAATAAATGAAAAGCTTGTTGAAATCATCAACGTCTTCCCTCTTGCTGTATCAAAATCTCACCTACCTTTCCACAGAGATGGTGGTGCTTAAAGTCAATTCAAATTCCGTACATGCATGATTGCATGATAACTATTTTTTAATACTGTATCCGAAATTGTGGATAATTAAGCTATATATGATATGCCGAAGTATATTTCTGGAGTGTTGAGATTGAAATAAAAAAATTACAACAAAAACCGTACAGAACCGAAAACCATGACCAGAAAACCGTGATACGAACCGAACCGTGGGTTTTGTGAATTGTACCACCCCTAATTAACATTATTGTATTTATTATTATCATATAAACCTTAATCACCATAATTCTTTTACTATTTATTATGCTATTTATTCATTATGCCATTAATTTATTACTATTTATTATGCAGTTTATTCATTATAAAATAAAACACAAATCATTACCTCCAGATCATGTCAAAGCGGTCTCTTGCCATGGCCTTGGGGACATTGGTCTGATACAACCATTTTGTCTGCCTCCAGAAATCCCTGCGTGCTGGCAGCTTCAAAATACCGAAGGCGAGACACAGCCCGACAAATGTCTTCATCTCCGTTTTAGAGACAGGGTTCCACTTCGAGTTGGTGGTCTTACCACGCGTCTGTTCGGCGTACTGATTTGTTTCCGTCACCAACATGTCCCAAAGCTCATCGGTAAAAACACACGAAAAGACATCCAGGGGGGTAGCATCCACGGGGATCGGCTGTTTCACCCCCGGTTTGCGGGTGAACTGCTTTGCCTTGCGCGGCAGGTAACCCTCGGTTCTCCAGTCTACCTGGAATCCGTAAAAGCCTTCCTCCTCCTCATCTCCTTCTGTGTCCCACAAATCCCACACCTGTGCTCTATCCAAAGGATCATCCAGCATGTTATCAACAAAACCATCCTCTATCACCTCCTTATCAAACTCCCCACTATCTTCCAACTCAATGTCACTGCCCTCGCTGTCAAAATCCTCTGTCGTAGCCATTTTCAAAAACAAACGCACGTGTATGTCTGATTGATTGACGTGATTTTCAGCGAACCACTGTAACGTAGTTTTTATGAAAATCAACAAGACCCATCTCATGTGTATTTGAACCAATGACAGTGCGTTATATGCTGCACGCGTCATGAAAAGGATGACAAATACAAAATGCTGCGTCGCGCAGCAGCCGGTAGGAGGTTCTGAGTTGCGCAATGCAGTAACCGGCTAGAGATCCGACCGCAGCATCCGTCATAAATAGGTTAATTTGAGGGTATTTACTTCCAAAACGGGCGAACGGTGTAGGAAGTACAGTACTATTTATATGTGGACCCTCCTTTTTTATAAAGCCAAATGTAAATGGACAATTGGCATCTCAGATATGAGAAATTAAGATCTCTGTGATTGAGAGCTCGGTGTGTGAGAAAGCTCTGTGTGTGAAAGAGCTCTGCGTGTAAGAGAGTTCTGTGTGTGTGAGAGCACTGTGTGTGAGAGAGCGTGTCGGCACAAGGGCGATGCATTTAGAAGTGACAGAGTGAAGTTGTTGGTGTGATTGAAAACAGTTTGTGCTTCTGGCAGGACACATGCCCATTTATTTCATACACACACACATATACTGTACGCACACACACACACCCGACTCTTCCACTTTTTTTGGGCTCTGTCCCTTTTTTAACCTACTGCTCCATAGTCTGTTTTAGCTAAACCAACCTACGCTCAATCCACTATCACTTGAGCCAATCAGGCTCTGTTCAGTATCACTTCGGCCAATCAGGCTGTGTCAAGATTGTCTGACGTAATAGTGAACAGATACCGTGTGGTATCAGTTGGGCTTGTTGAGAGAAGTGCAGTGTGTGAATATTAATTTGAAACAATGGAGTGGATATGGACAGCCTTGCAAAGAACTGTGGGTAGACATTTAGGCAGAACAAGGACAGATCCCTGTCAGTTGGGAACATACTGTACACAATGTCAAAGACAATCACTATCAATAATACATCACCTTTATTTAACCTTTTAAATATTTAAAATGCTTTAACTCTAAAACCTCTTGTTACCTCAATTTGGGTTGACTACATTCCTCTTGTGTTTGTTGTTAAACCTAATCAAGTTCTAATCAGCCCCTCTCACACCTCCATCTCTCTATCTCCATGTCTCCTTTCCATTCTTCCCAGTGAATCATGGGAAATTTCCTAAGCAGGACTCGTATGCATTTGAGGAGGACAGCAGCAGTGACAGTCTGTCCCCAGAGCATCCCCACAGTGACGAGTCCCAGGGGTCAGTATGCCCCTCGTCTGAGGCCACAGGCAGAACCCCATCATCCTCTCCAGCCCTGACCAGCCCTAGACAGGTAACACTCCCCTGCTCCATCCCTCTTTTTCCTTCTTCTCACCCGCTGTAAATGGGCCTAAGGTGATTCAAACCACCAGGCGCAGGTGTGACAGGGAAGGGGTTTTCTCCATGAGTACATGATTTTATTGTGCTGTGATTGGTCAGAAAGCAGCGCTCCGCTCTTTGTCTTTGAAGAAAGTGCGAAGGATCATTACAAAGGTGATTGCCCCTGTTGTTTTGGTAATCACCTGCCGCCACCGCAGTTTTTTTCTGCTGTCAGGAAAGATTAGATGTATGAAAGCACAACTCGTGTAACTGGACACAACAACTGGTTCAACTCCACTACACAAAGGAGTTCTGTTTTAAGTTTAAGGCCAGACAGACGTCTTCCTCCTGTATTTCCTCCTCTACACTATCACATCTTTCTAGATAAACTAACCTACCTATTTTCAGTATAACAACTATCCTCAGTGAGCATCAGTGTTGGGTATAGTTACTTTTAGGAGTACTTTTTAGTTACTTGATGAGTTCACAAGTTTTGGGAAGTGCCTATTTGAGACAAAATGATCAGGTAAAAGGAGTTCATATCTTACTGGTGACCATGATTGATATGTTCTTTACTCTTTCTATTTGTTTTATAGGTCACTGTAAAGAAATTAACTCCATTTACCTGATAATTTTGTCTTAATTAGGGACTTCCCAAAACTTGTGAACTCATCAAGTAACTAAAAAGTACTCCTAAAAGTAACTATACCCAACACTGGTGAGCATACAGTTTTTGAATAATAATAAGTATAAGGCAGCTAAATGTTGGGCCAATTCAAGCAGGCAGCTAGCTTAGTTCCGTCCTCTGGTGGTGGCTGGGAGAACTACAGCATCCTGCCCCTTTGCTTAAGTCTCTAGTGACCGTTGGAAAGTGTGTGACTGCACTTTGGCACGTGTCACCTTGCGCCATGCCAGTCTGTCTGTGTCATACAAAGCTGCTGGCAACAGGTTTCTGTTTTATCATATCACTGACAGCCTGGGTTCCACAACTTACTGTAGACAATCACAATGACAACATTCCTAACTTGAGCTTGGACGATAAACCGTTTGCTGAGTTTAAGTGTTTACTAAAAAGTTCAGTTCTTTTTTAAACACGTTGTCTTTAATTTGCTCTTGTTTTCAAGTTGGCGAATTGAATGTAGTTTCCTCCTTCATGTCTTTCTACCGACTGTCTTTTTTCTGTTTTACAGGGGGTGCAGAACAGGGACGCTGCAGATCAGAGCCAGGAAGATGGCTTGTCTGCAGCTAACGGACTGTCTTCAACCTCACCCATATCTGTCCCTGCTGTAGTTAAGGTACTGTATGGTAAATTCTTCTGTGTAGACCACTTCAAAGACAGGAACTTAAGTTGCATTTAGTATTGTAGCTCCTAGAATGTTCTCACTAGTTTTCCTAATTGTACAGTCTAAGACCTCAGACAAGAACCGCCACAAGAAGCCCAAAGATGTGAAACCCAAGGTGAAGAAGCTCAAGTACCACCAGTACATCCCTCCGGACCAGAAGGCAGAGAAGTCACCCCCGCCCATGGACTCAGCATATGCTCGGCTTCTACAGCAACAACAGCTCTTCTTACAGCTGCAGATCCTGAGCCAGCAGAAACACGCGCACACACACCCCCAGCACCCACACTCCCAACACATGCCGGCCCATTCCCAACAACGGCAGTCCAGCTTCAGCTACCAGCCGCTGCCACAGCCTGCCCAAGCCCAGAAGTGAGTATCGTGGAACAGAAAGAGGGTCTAACCCCCATGTTACATGCCTATCATTTACCGACTAATTGCATAATATGTCTTGGTTTTATCTTACTAACACCTCCTATTCTCCTTGGTGTAGACAGTCCAGTGAGCAGCTTCCAGTGTGTAGCTCCAGTGTCACCAACACAGTGAACAGTTGCACCTCATCTCCAGTGAAGACCACATACTCTGGCCAAACCAACGTCTCTCCAGTCAAACCTGGGCCTCTCCCACCTAACCTGGATGACCTGAAAGTATGTAGTTTATCGCTGTTAGAGTGAAATAAATATTCCTTAGTAAAGGTTGGAAATACCTCACATACTTTAAGTTCAAGATGTTTAAATGCAAGCACCTAATGTCTTTTATTTCAATCTTTCCCCGTCTCTATCTTTGATTGGCTCTAATCGTTGTCACTCTTCCTGAATGTCCCCAGGTGTCTGAGCTGAGACAGCAGCTGCGTATACGAGGCATGCCGGTCTCAGGCACCAAGATGGCCCTCATCGAAAGACTCCGCCCCTTTAAGGACTCCACCACTAGTCCCTCCCATTCAGGGTCCAATGACATCACCACGTTAACCTTCCCAGTCACGCCCACGGGGTCCCTGTCCTCGTATCAGTCTCCATCGTCCTCCAGCGCCCTCTCCCAGGGAGGGTACTATCCCTATCCCAGCACCTCCTCCACCCCGCCCATCTCCCCCGCCTCCTCAGAACTCTCCCTCAGTGGGTCCCTCCCAGACAGCTTCAGCGACGTGCCCATGTCCTCCCCGCACCAGTTCGGCCTCCATCCGTCCCCTGCCCGGCTCAGCACTGAGGAAGGCCTGGGGGGAGGGGCTGGGAGAGGGGAAGGCCTTGGGGGGGAGGGATTAGAGGCGGAGAAGGACAAGATGTTAGTGGAGAAACAGAAAGTGATCGAGGAGCTGACGTGGAAGCTGCACCAGGAACAAAGACAGGTGGGCGACCAAATGGATTCATTACTACGTTACTGCCTCCAATTCCAGATGCAACTTGTTGACCGTTAACCCCCTTGTTGTCTGCGACAGGTGGAGGAGCTAAAGATGCAGCTGCACAAGAGGAAGCGTTGCCATGGCAACTCACAGGACAGCATCCCGACTACGTCCCAACCCCACCACCTGCACCTGCAACAGAACCCCTCCCTGATGGGCCAACAGTTCTTCGGGGTGACAGTGAAACAGGAGCCCATGTCCCTCTCCACCAGCTGCCCCCTGTCCTCCCCGACGCACATGAAGAGTCTTCCGGGAAGCCGCATGGAGGGGATGGGCCACTGCGGCGCCTCATTGCCCAGCATGGGGGGTCCTGGTGGGACACGATGCCTAGACTCAGTTCCTTCGTCCGGGAGTCCCTCGGGAATGTCTGCCTTCCTCAGCCCCCAGTGTTCTCCTCAAGACTCACCTATCGCCAAGACTTCCAGCAGCCCCCAGCCATCATCCCCGAACAACCCATACCTTCTGTCAGCACCACTGGGCAGAGATGGTTGTGGCCATCCTCTTAACCAGTCTAGCACGAGGCCCCGCAACATGCAGGTTAGGCTCAATGTTGTCTTTGAGCATTTGCCATCCAGAAACTACTGCATGTACTTTGTTTTTAGGGTAAAACATTCTCTATCCTTGATTTATAACTCAGTGGCCAGTTATGTAATCCCTTGATGTGACAGTAATATAATTTACAGTAATTCATGTTAATCATTTTTTTTCTTCTCGCAGATTCAGCAGAAGAACGAAGGCCAGGCTGGGAACAGCCACTATACCTCTGACCAGAGAGGTCTTCAAGTAGTGTTCCCTAATTCAGCGGACCACAACCTGACCCACAGGGTCAACACCAAGACCAAAAACCCCATCATGCAGCAGAAGGTAAGAGCTATCAATATTTCTAAATGTGGCCTGTGGCAGGTTGCCATGGTTATGTGTCACATGACTAGGTGTCCATCATCACATTCCCTTAACCATCTCTCTGCTTTCCATTCATTTGTTGCTTCTCTCTCAACATTTCTATCATGAAATTCATGGGGTTCTTCACAACTCCGTCCTTTAAGATGAAGCTGAAGCTGACTCCTCCCAGTTCATATTCAGAGCTAGCTAGCTCTGTACATCCACAGCCCATGCAATTTAAAGCATTTTATTTTTATTCGGATGCATACAACACAGTAGCTCCGTTTTCAAATCAGTAATACAACTTTTTTCGCCTATTTCATTTTTTTTCATATAGATGGCTTTATTGCCCTCTCCCCGGCACGTTGGCCAAAAGTGCCCGGTCTCGTGCCCTGTCTTCTGTAGCTCAAATTCAGCTGCATCCGACTCTAGACAGCCCCCTTGCTATGAGGATGCAGTCAAGCAGGTAAACTAAATTAACCACTGAACGCTGCTCCTGAGCAAGGCTGGCCAAATCGTTTTGTTCCGTTGTTGTTACTCTGTGGCATTGCTTCGACTCCCGATATCCCTGTTTCATCTCTCTATCTGTCCCTCTCTCTGTCTCTCTCTCACCTGCTTTGCACCTCTGCGTTCATCAGTTTATCCTTTGCACTATCCATCCCACACTGTTAGCACTCTTGAATGTTTAAACTTGGTTTCTTCTCAGCTGACTGCTTTGTGGTTTGCGTAAAGTTGTATCTGTGTCATTGCTGTTTGCCCTTTGTGTATTATAGAACATTGTAGAACATTCACTGCTCAAACAAATTAAGGGAACAATCAAATCACATCTTGATGACCGGAACATATTAAAGATCAAAATCTTTACTGTACATTGTGTAATTCTTTGAGAACAAAACGTAACAACGATCAATAGAAACCAAAATCCCCAACCAATTTAGGGCTGGGTTCAAACTCACACTGGAAATCAAAGTAAACAATTGAAATCACTGGTGTGAATTTCATCACAACAACTCATAATGTGACTCAGTAGTGTGTATGGCCCCCACATGCCTATATGCACTCTCGACAATGTCTGGGAAAGCTCCTGATGAGATAGTGGATGGTGTCTTACTCGTGGGGATCTCCTTCCAGACCTGGATCAGGGCATTAGTGAGCTCCTGGACAGTCTTTGGCGCTACTTGCCGGCATCAGATGCACCAATACATAATATCCCAGAGGTTCTCTTAATTGGATTCAGGTCTGGGGAACTAGAGGGCCAGTCAATGGCATCAATGCCTTCATCATCTAGAAACTGCCTACACACTCTGGCCACATAAGGCCAGTCATTGTTCTGCACCAGGAGGAACCCAGTGCCCATTGCACCAGCGTAAGTTTGACGATGGTTCTGAGGATTTCATCCCGGTACCTAACAGCAGTCAGGGTTACGTTGGCTAGCATGTGGAGGTCTGTGCAACTCTCCAAAGATATGGCTCCCCAGACCATCATTGACCCACTGCCAAACCGGTTATGCTGGAGGATGTTGCAGATAGCATAGCATTCACCATGGAGTCTCCGTGTGAACCTGCTCTCATCTGTGAAGAGAACAGGGCACCAATCCAGGTGCACAGTGCTGGGATGTGTGCACAGGTAATGTACAACTAGAGGACGATGGGCCGTCATGCCACCCTCATGTGTCTTTTTGTCAGTTTAGTCAGAAACATGCACACCAGTAGGGTGCTGGAGGTCATTTTGTAGGGTTCTAGCAGTGCTCCTCCTGTTCCTCCTCACACAAAGGAGCAGAAACCGGTCCTGTTGCTGGGTTGATGCCCTTCTACAGCCCTGTCCCGGTTTATTTGTGTAACTGCCCGTCTCTTGGTATCTCCTCCTTGCTCTTGAGACTGTACTGGGAGACAGCAAATCTTCTTTATTTTTATTTTTTCCAATTTCTTCCCTTCCCAATTCCCTCTCTAATCCTGCCTTGTCAGCAGCTCCGCAACTCCTTGTACAGATCTGTGGGATGACGAGGGGCTTGCACATGGTTCATCCAACCACATGTCGCCCCAGCCGCTGATTTTCTTTCACACTTTTTTCACACTGTTCACACAACACAGAAGCCTTTAGTCGGATCATGCACGTTCATCTACTATACTTCCACGATTGAATTTACAGGTGCCCGATCTGAACACAAGGAGTCACTGAAGAGCGATGTGGTAGGATAGACAATCGGGTAAAGTCAGAGACCCCATGGTCATGCTCGAACCCACGACCATTGTGACATAGACAGCAAAACGTCCTGCGACTGCATGTATGGATGTGCCATCCTGGAGGAGCTGGATGACCTGTGCATGACCTGAATGGGCTGCAGGTATTGCCTCATGCTACCAGTAGTGACAAGGACACACAAGGACACAAGAATCAGTCAGGAATGATAAGGAGAGAGCAATTGTCTGTGGCCACCACTTGTAAAACCATTCTCTTTTTGGGGGTTGTCTTTCTGTTGCCTCTCAAGTGCACTTGTTGTCACTTTAATTTGTTCCAAAATAGTTGACATTGATTAACAATCGCTCATGCTTCCAAACTGGAAAGATTAATTAAATTATATACTTAGTTATACTGCTTTATACAGTTATACTTTGCTGATTTTGTGTTCCCTTATTTTCATTGAGAAGTGTATATCAATATCATATAAATGTTTATAAGTTAATAGTTATTATTATTACAAATCCCTAAAATGTTGCTGAAATAGTGGACATATGTTTAGCTGGTTTGGTTTATTGTACCAGAGTGTATTATAACATGTCAGTTAATCATATTCATATTATTTATTTAGCAACTGACCAGAAGTCAGCAAATGGATGAGCTTCTGGATGTGCTCATAGAGAGTGGAGGTGAGTGAACTGATTCAGTCAGTCTCAACGTGTGATATTTCATGTGACATTAATTCACTAACATTTAAAAGTTATGAATCACCCAGAAATGTTCATGTGTTTTGATAGAAATTTATATCTTGATTCATCAAGGTGGCTTTACATTGATCAGAAATTATAATCAAAACATGATTAATTACAGATCTGCTAAAATACTTCATAATTAGGACAGTGAAGTAATGGGTGCAGAATGTTTGGCTTTGCCATTGTATGTCAATAATAACAATTAATTATAAATCAGTCATTTCCAACAGTGATAGACATTTGCAACATAGGCAATGTCGTGGATATACAGCTCTGGAAAAAAATGTATGGATGGACCACTGCAAATGTTCCTAACATTTTGAAAGACAAGATAAATATGATAAAATATAAAAACAAGTTGGAGTGGTCTCATTGTTTTCAAGAACTGTATCTTTTTTTACATTTTGTTCCACCTTTCTATCAAAAACATGACAATTTCTGTATGAATCCAAACTTTCAAAAATCAGTATTCGTTGTGCTTCCAGTGAGTAATGCCTTTCTAACTGCAAACAATTTGGTTTCAATCCCCTACACGAGCTTCTAGTCAGTTTGCATGAGTAGGCACCATCCATCAGCCCTTAGTTAAGTAACTCCAGACATCCCTCTTCCATGGGTATTAAATCACACTCTGTGCTGTGACTCCCCTCCCCCACCCCCTTCTCTTCAAGAGATGCCAGCTAACGCCAGAGAGGAGAGGGAGAGGTCTTCTGTAACCATAGTTGTCCCTCACATTACAGTGTCTCCTGGAACCACCGGCCTTGCCGTCCCAAAGTTCCACCAAAGACTCTACGATCACCTGTCCCCCTCCCAGCTCGGCTACGACCACACAGCCAATCATCTTGCCGACAGCCACCTGGATACCCTGCTGGGAAGCCCATTAGGCAGAGGGGGGGAGGCTGCCCTTCTCAAGATGGCCGCAGAGGAAGTAGGGCAGCGGGAGGAGGGGAGTAACGGACCCGAGGGCTACCCAAGGACCAACCACCTTCACCACCAGCACCAGCACCCCCACCAAGACAAACTCCTCCCTAATAAGGACCTAACAGAGTCCCCGACGCCTCTGTCTCCCATTCACATAAAAGTGTCGCCGGTGGTCGAGGCGCAAGGGATGGTCGGAATGACGTTCAGCGAATCTCCGTGGGAGACGATGGAATGGCTGGACCTGACGCCCCCCAGCTCTGCTACAGGATTCAGCTCTGTGCCACCTTCTGGGCCAAGCATCTTTAACACAGAGTTCCTGGATGTTTCAGACATCAACCTGAATACAGCCATGGACCTTCACCTAGAGCACTGGTGAAGCAGAGACCTGAAATAGACTTGGCTAGCTTCCTAGAAAAAGAACGACTAGCTAGCTAAAACTAGCCAGCCAGAACAACTTGACAGCACAACAAACAACTATATTGTCTAGCTATATCCCTCAAACTACACAGGAGAAGCAAAGAGCTAGCATCTGGCAGGCAAAAAATGCTAGAAAGACAAGCAACACAAGCACTGATCACCAACTAATGCCAAAACAGCAGGAGAACTGCTATCTCACAAATTTGCCTCGGTAACAAAATATTTACCAGGTAACATTTCAATGGGATTTTAAGTATCATGCCTTATCAAAGGATTTACCAAGTATGGTTTCATGAACGTTTGATCTTTTACGGTACATAAGAAAACAGACACCATTATCTATGTCTTTATGGACAATGATCATTGGATTGATCCATGAAGGATGTTCATTAAATTAATTCTAAGAGGAAAAAAATGCCAACATTGCCTTATGAGAAAGTTATAGAATATATGCAAATAGATTCGTATAGTTGTAAGTGCTTTGCCGCATAGACTTGAAGACACGTTTTGACAATCAATATTTTATTTGTGAGAGTCATTGTTTGTATTACTGGAAAACAAAAGGAGATTACAAACTAAATTGGATGCCATTGAATGCCAGATATGTAAATAATATATTGTAACTGGCTGACACAAGTTGATGTCTGCATATTTGTCAGCGTGGGAGTAAACAGTAAAAACTAAAGAAACAAAATGTACCTTTTTAAATTTAGTTTGATACTTTCTATGTAAATATTTAAAATCTTGTATTGTGCACCTTGACTAGTATAGATGATTACAATCACACTTTGCTTTTGCCTAGAATGTATATACAGGGAAAGCATTTTGTTTTGCCATTCAATGCAAATGTTGGTGTAGGTTTCTTCTCACGCTTAACTGGTATTTTTTATTCACAATATAATATGTACCATTTCTCTGAATCCGCTGGGGCCATATTGCAAACATGTTTAGATCTGTGTTTTATACCTGTTGTATAAAATCGCTAGCTTCTAGCCTATTTCACAGGCCAATATGCCACAATTCAATGCAGACAACCAGCTGGGCAAATAATTATTTCCCTTAATAGAATAACAAAACTGAATAGAGAACTTAGACAAAATCAAAGCAGAAGGTTATGCATGTAAGATCAGAAAGGTAAATTAATGTGTTAGAAGCAATTTCTTCTGTATTCAAAAATTTGTAATTAGCTTCAAAAGGTAAAACTTAAGATATGTCAAATATGCTTATTAAGCTTTATAACTATCCCTTACAAAAAACATTAATTTCACATGTGAAAAATCGTGTGGTTAGACATTTTCACATGTGATTCACATGTGTTCACAGGTAAAACTCGTGTGGTGTTTCTGTAAGGGTGTATTTGTCAGCAATGCTTAAAAATTATATTTTTTAGACACTTGTGAAAAATATGTCCTGTTTTTTCTCACTGTGGCTATTCTTGCTCGTGTATCCGGGGCGAAACTGACAAGTGGCAGGTAGAGCTGTGTAGATATTCACTCCAGCGAAACTCTTCTTTACCTAAGTGTCTCCTAAATGCTGGGCTGTAGACCTCATTATAAATGTGCCATATTGTCCGATGAAAAAAGCTAGCAATTTTAGACCGCAGAGATAAACCCTCCATCTATATAAATGTTTATGAATGTAGCTACCATTTGTCTTACCACAGGTGTCTTCAGATGCAGAAATGCATGGATTGTAGAAACACTTCACAACAACATAGCTCTTGGCATTTTAAAAGGAGCGTTTTCTGACCATGTCCGCGCAAACCAAATAATGTTACTCAGGCCACACAATGCTTCCACAGTAATTCAAGACAACATGTATCTCGAATACTATGGTACTGCACACTGCATGTCTTACTACGTTTATACAACTATTTCCATCGTGTTCAATTATTAGCTCAAGGATTTATCTTTAGTCACAGTGAGACAGTGAACCAAATAAATCAGTTTAAATTTCATCTCTATTTGCTTTTGAATATGTACTTAATGGAATTGTTCTGTGTTTGACCGTTGGAAAATCAGAGAGCCTCACATCTACATATTTATTTTTGAATGTTTTTATTTATACATTATAGTATATTTATAACTGACATTCCTTTATGATAAAATGGGATTATTGATTAACACAAGTTCATATGCTGCCATTCTGAGCTTGCATTTGTTCTCCCAAACAATGTCTGTTTGAAATGTTATAAGAAGTTAACATAGTAACTGATAAACATGTACCACTTTTTCCAAGGAGAACAATTATATGAAAGTACTGCATATGCAGAGTGCAGTTCCACTCTTACCAGCACTTGTGAATTTCCAAATATATTCTGAATACAGAGCTATTGTTGACTATCCTAACTGTGAAGCTCACACGATAATCAGTGTTTATGTTACATTTAGTAGAGCCAAAACTTGGTACTAGAGCCACCATTATGTTTTAGAGGTTTTGAGTAGGATCTGTACAATGATAAGAAAATCCAAAGTGAATTGCAAGCGGTTACTGAAATGTATTCATGAGAACTGTGAATAGTGGAAAATAAATACCCAACTGCCATACTTGTATGATCCAGACTAAAGCTATGCTATAGCTTAATAAGACTGTTCTTGTATAGATGAAAATGAATATGTTTAACTGTAGATGTAAACATGACTCACTGTAATGGGTATCATTTAATAATACAGCTTTACCAACACAACGCAAGTGAGTTAGTGTTAGATATTGTGGAGACACTGAAATGTGTCGTCTTAGACTATCATTCAGCTGTCTGTTTAGTTCAGTATTACCGACCCTTTTCTTTTGACCAAAAAATTTGTATCATTTCCCATTCCAATTTTTTTTATTCTGTTTAAGTTACACACAATTTTTTCTGTTACTTAAGCTGTGGCACAATTGTGTATAGGAATTCTGTGAAAATAGGATGTTTATTATGTATAGGCTCTGTAGTAATTCAAGCACCGAAGAATAGAAATTTGCTCATCTTCTCACCATTGAGTATTTAATGAACCCATAGAAGGTCATGTTCCCCCGCAGTATCTTAACCACATGTTGAGGGGTGACTTTCTTTACATTACAATTTCACATCTGACAAAAAGCACCCTTGTTGCTTGACCACTGAACAGCTTTAGCATGTAAACCAGTATGTGTCCTCACCACTGTATTACTTAAGAGAAAGCAATAAACCTTAAACACGATCATTCACTCAGTGTTTAACCTTTGTTTACGATGATCAATGTTCACTGTACAGCATTTTTGTATTTTTTCAATATGAATTTTATTCATTTTTTAACCCTTGATAAGAGATACAATAATACTCATTGCCCTTAATATAATTTTATAATCTAATATTAACATTCTAATAAATTGCCATTCATACAAAATGTACTCTCCAACAAAGGATACTATTAAACAGGTAAACATAAGTGTTCCACATCTGATTTCATAGATGGACCGTCAAATCTTTCCACAAACCATTCAGTTGACAAAAAACATTTGCTTTTCGAGATGATGCAACATTTGGAATAACAGACAGATGTGAGGAATACTGCCGACTTAGTTCAGAAAACTGGGAATCTTGTCAAATCTAGGACACTGCAGGCCTACATCTTAATGTTCTGTAACGTTCCACACTCCTAAGGTTTATCTGTACGTGCGGTAGATTAGTTAACCATGTCGGTTTAGTTTGAAACTCTCAATGTTTAGTTAGCCAAAAGTAGTAAACATTAGGTCTCCATCCAGAAGGACTCTATAAACACTTGAAGCAGTTGGGTGTAGGTCTGGAAATCCACATGGCAAAACCAAGTATTTAAATGTGTTGCATCGAAGCCATGCTGATAAAGACGCAGAAATAATTTAAGAAGAAAATTAGCAAGTTAACTTATGGCAACTGGGCAATGCATAACATTGATCCTCAGCTAATTAAGAAATATCCGAACGTTGATTAGATGAGATTTTATAAAAATTTTATATATAAAATGTAGCAAGATTTGCAAAAATCTGAAAGGGGCAAATGTACCTACACAGCACTTTGTCTGACCGTGTCAGAAATCCAAAGGGTGTTCTTATGAAGCACACGATGAATTAGTTAACCATCTACCTTCCGAAACATACAGAATGCTTTATTTATTATTATTATTATCGTTATTATTCCTGGAGAAATCACAAGGTTCTGGGATAATACATCTTAAACTGGATTACAGTATCCTGGCAAACGCATTGATGGTGAAAGTGAAACAACTCAGGTAAATGTTCTTTAACCTGACTACATTTGGATAAAGGCCTACCAATCCATTTTTCAACATCACATACACACACAACATTTTGGTTCACTAGATAGCTAAGTCTATGCAGTATTCCTTCACTCCGTTAGCATACAGTGAATGTGGGTGACAAGACGAGAGCCACACAACAGCATTCTACATTGACTTCCTCACCTCCTCCATCCCCAATGACGTGACACCACAGGATAGGTGTAAGCAATATGGTGGATGCTCATCAGTTAACCCCTCCAGTGGAAACAGATGCCATTTGTTGGTGGGAAAACAGAACAATGAATCTGTTCACAGCTGGTCCTGGACTGTACAGTGCTAAATAACACGACTGCTGAGGGAGGGGTGTAGGTACTCGTTTATACTGACGCAGCTACGGTCTGATCAAGCAATCAATGTGTGACCTGTTCACCTGGAACACTGCGCAAAGTGGGAGGTTTAATAACTAGTTACAACGTGGGTTTGTCCATCGAAACAGGCTTTAAATTGAGCTAGAAACGTGTTTAAAACTGAACACAATTTACATTAACTGCTTGAGCAGACAGGTAACAGGTCCTAAGCTAGCAGAACCTGAATAGAACCGCAGACTGTTGAAATGTATATAAACATACAGGTTTACAATTGTAGACAGGAATCTTACAATACTAAATGTAGATTTTTTTCTTTTTGCGGACAATGAAAAACATTTGGATTTTAATGATGTAACAAGACGAGAACAGTCATAATGTAAATTGCATATTAAGAAAATGAAGCCACGTTAACACCATTAATGAGTGTTTTGGGGAACGACTCTTCTGCATCACCACATGCGGTAATTTACAATGAATAAGGTGCCCTCAACGTAGTGTGGAATACAAGTTTCTCTGTATACATCTACCTGTACATCAATCTCACAACGTAGAGGTGAACACACACCTCGGAGAAATACAGTCCACAACGTACAATCCAAATAGATGACTGTTGTAACTTTTCAAAATGTTTATTTGGTAATGTCTGTATTTGTTCACATCGATTTTCAAGTATATATATATTATATACTCCAACCCTTCTTTCTAGCACATAGAAAAATTAACTTTGTATATACGTTCTGCAAATTGAATTCTTTCAAGTTAAGCGATCTGACGATGGAAGGGTAATCTAGATGTTTTACTGACATTAAATACAGGGTGACGACAAGCATGAATGTGTGTGCATATTATTGTATTGCACAGGGTGATTGATTTGGAATTGTACTTGTGTTCTCTGGAACACAAACACAAACAGCTGATACCATGGTAACGGTGTTCCTGGTACGGTGTGTTCCCCCCATCAGTCCACATACATAGGGGATATTGGGGAGGCAGGGATCTGGTCCAAGATGCGACACACATAGCTGGCCACATCCACGAACCTGTCCTCATACATCAGGATGAACGGGTGTTTCTGGAGGAGATATGACATCAGTTACGTTTACAACACTAAAAGCCTTTGCTTTAGCCTTTACTGGAGAAACCCAAAAGGTAAAAAACAGGGAAATGTTTTGGCAAAATATCATAGGTCGTAGAAAGAAACTAACTTACCAGGAGCTCTTTGTACTTTGGCCTTTTTGATTCATCCTTCGTAAGGCTGTAGAAAGAGACAAATTAAACTAACAGTAACATACACAATGATGAATAATGTTGCCATACCCCCATTCTACCACCAGAGGGCTGCAACAAATATGCAGAAAACTTGTCACTGATATTTAACTGGACCCCAAAGCCAAGCCCAATTCCTCCCCTTTCAGATATGCCCTCTAACATCTCAAAAGCCAAAATACCCAAAAACAAACCATTTAATAGAAGGGCAGAAAATCAATGTACACACCAATACACTAAAGGACAGTTTCTACCCATAACCCATAACACTACCCAATATCTGAACTGACACATATGTAGACCAGGCATCTCCAACCCTGGTCCTGGAGAGTTACTCTCCTGATTGTTTTCACTCCAACCCTCATTCAGCAAAATGTATTCTAATAATTATCTGGTTGATAAACTGAATGAGGCTACATTATGTGGTGTTGGAGTGAAAAGCTAAAGGAGGTTACCTCTCCAGGACCAGGGTCGGAGACCCCTAATGTAGATAAAGTATTACCCTGCATCTTAGCTGCTAAATGTAACATCCCTGTGTACATACTATTTTTGTTTTTGCTGGTGAATATCCCACACCTTTCCAAACAATAGTATGTATGTATGTATGTATGTATGTATGTATGTATGCGTGTATGCGTGTATGCGTGTATGCGTGTACGTATGCATGTATAATGCTCTATTGCTGTGTAGTTGTAATAATAATATTCTTATGTTATTATTCTACTAGAAGTGTTTATATTGATAGGGAAGTATTATGTAACTAGTAACTGGCACAAGTGACAATTAAATGAGTCTAATCAGAGAATGATTTAGTCCAGGGACACCAAGGTTTGTGCGACTATTTAAGTCACTGGACCATGTATGATTAGAAATGATCTGCCCTGCTGACAGCGTAATAGCTATTTCACTGGATGCTGTAGTACACTGCTTTGAGAACAGGGGACACTGATACCCACCATAGGTTGACAAAGTTGATGAACTTGGGGGAGAACTGCCTGTCCTCAGAGCTGCAGAGTTGGGGAGGCTCGCCTTTCACCACCTGGGTCAGCTGATCGAACACACTATTCCACTTTGGGTATGGAAACCTGCCGGTGGCCAGCTCATACTGGAAACAGACATAGACTGATTACATAACAATAAATTCTAGTGATGGGCATTCGAGGCTTCATTACTCTTCTTCAAGCAGCAGGATCAAGCTGTCACACAAACTCAGAATTTACTTGGCAAAATAAAAGCCATCACTGATATTTGACACATTGCAATCCATTTAAAATTGTAATGATGGGCATTCAAGACTTAATTTATTTTCTTCTAGCAGTAAATTGTGCTGCCAGAAGTTAGATTTTTTATTTCCAAAGAAAAGTCATTTTTGAAATGCATTTTAATGTGTCAAATATTAGTGACTGCTTTTATTTTGCAAAGTTTCCACAGAACTATAAAAACTGTGCTAATCAAACTTAAGACTGAATTGTTAGTACACTGTAAATGATCAATAACAGGTTCTAGTATTTTCTGGCAAAAATGTAAAGCTTCTGTCTTCCTGCCCAATTTGTCAGTTTCAAATCCATGAATAAATAAACGTAATGATAATGACCAGTGTGATTCCCAAACTCCACACGTCAGATCGGACATCGTAGCCTTGCCTGGAAGCACTGGGGTCTATCCTCTCTGGCTGGAGGACACAAATAAAGAACAAATGTAACCAGCATCACACTTATACACAATATACTGGAATATTCAGGAACCAAATTCTAGCATAACATTTGAAATAGCCACTACAACCCTAGCTGCTCATGTATCTTAGATACTTAGCAAATGCACCAAAGAAATCTAAGGGGTGCCAATCTTGAGACTCACCGCCATGTAGGGCCTGCAGCCTGCGTCTCTGGTTTTGGCTATGGAGTCCACCAGCTGGCCGCTGATGCCGAAGTCACACAGCTTGATGTTTCCGTTACGGTCCATGAGAATGTTGGAAGGTTTGATGTCTAGGAGCACAAGAACCACACATGCTTTTTAGAGATATTGCAGACAAAACGTAACTATAAAAAGTATTTGTACAAATAGGGCCAAACTCCAAAAGATGCCAAAGCTTACCTCGGTGAATTATTTTCAAGTTTTCTTTTAAGTGGTTCAGTGCTTTAACAGTCTGTAAAAAGAAGTATAGTTACAAAAAAATTTCTTGCCAATCAGTGACATCCATCAATACATTAATATTACAATTTTAAGCATTATATCTACTGAAAAAAAACTAAACAAAAAACACTTACTGCTAACGTAATTTTGCCTAATATTTCCTCTGGAATGACGTCATCTAATGAACAATACACATATTTGTAGAATTTGTCGAATGAGGTAGACATTAGTTCCATACATATCCAACAGTCCCCCTAAAAAGAAACAGACTTCATTATTGATCACAAGGTCAAAGTTGAATAGATATACTATCCCTAAAATACAACGTGTCCAGACCCAACCAATCCCAAACCCGACATTTAGGAATGACAGCTGCCAAAGCATTCACCAACTGTAGTCGAACTCGATACGTCCAGCCTCACCTCTCTGAAGAGCGCTCCATAGAACTGGACGATGTAGAGGCAGTCACTACTCCGCATCACCACGTCTAGGTCCATCAGGAGCTGCTTCTGCTCCTTCTCATCCACTGTGGAACGGATCCTCTGAGGGGGAACACGAGGACACGTATGACTTGACTTATTCACCCAGAGAAATCAGACTGAGACCCAAGTCTCGGTTACAGCTGAGCCTTGTGTACAGCACATTTTAAATGCATGTACAGGACACAAAAAGATTCAACAACAGACCAGTCATTTATATTGGCTTTAAATTGTCCAGTAGACACCAAGACATCTAGCTTAATGCTTTTCTGCAACTCATTCCAGGAATGAGTTGAACGAAGGCATATAAAGGCAGTTTTTCCACAAACTCTAAACGGGGAGCAAAAGAATCTCCAAGACTAACCATTCTTGAGAGCGAGTTTGATAACCGCCAGTTCTCCATTTATGTTTAGAGCTAAAATAGCTCAGCAGTTTATGCATTATAGCCTTATACACAAACACCAACCAGTGTCTGTTCATTGTAGAAACCAGGAAGTCCCAGCCAACTAAGATGTACAATAATGTGTGCAAAAACTGGCACTAGTGATAAGACTGCATCTAGAGGCTTTAACACCAAGGGAGACACATGAATATACAGCCGATCACCATCATCTAGAGGCTTTAACACCAAGGGAGACACATGAATATACAGCCGATCACCATCATCTAGAGGCTTTAACACCAAGGGAGACACATGAATATACAGCCGATCACCATCATCTAGAGGCTTTAACACCAAGGG
>JACXGM010005844.1:6191-34215 GCA_016801145.1 Umbra pygmaea
GCTATGTATGACACAATCTTTTGAAGACTGTGATTGGTTGGTTGTCCAAGAAGGAAAAAACTGAGCGATTTTAAGTATTCCGTGAAACTGTCACGGATTTAGAAGTTAAGGATCCGTGGCAGTTTCACAGAATTTTCGGCCATTCCGTGAAACTGCCACAGAGTTTGAAGTTAAGTGTCCGTGGTAGTATCACGTATTTTGGAGATCACGTTGAATAATTCGGATGTGGGTTCCATCAAGTACTCTGACAACAAGGCTGCTATATTCATAAATGCAGTTTTTTATGCCTGCAAGGTGGGAATGTCCAGTGGAAAGGAAATGCACTGCGACACAATAAGAGGTTCTGAAAGTGCTGTAATTGTTTGTGTGATCACTCTGCTTACAGAATGTTGTGACAGACCCAAGTCATCACTGCTACAGTTTTTCATTTCTGGCACTATGACATTTCTGCGCTGTGTCGGAGATGTTAGCGTGTCTCTAGTAAGATCGGTCACAAACATGATCAATGCACGATCTAACCTATAGCGTATTGACTCACTGTCATCCATTGTCTGCAACACATTTCTTCTCCCTCTTCGTAATTCCGCTGTCTTCTCCTCTACTGAAGGAACTCTTAAGCCTCTTAAAAGTCCTCGTCTGTACTCCTACCAATTTTGGCCTTAGGACCTCTTTTAAGAGTTAAGATGCTTTCTGAATTACTTTTTTCTTTACTAGGATTTTTTTTTTAATTTTAAGAGTAAACGCCCACATTTCTAAGAATTTTCTTAGAATTTTCTCACTAGGAGCTACTCTTTGCATTAAGATTCTTCATGAATACGGGCCCAGGTGTTTTCTGTATACCAGGGTGCAAGTTTCTTGTTACGGATATGTTTAGTTTTTAGCGGTGCAACTGCATTCAGTGTGTTACACAGGGTTAGGTGTAAATCTTCAGTTAGATCATTCACAGATGTGTCAACCATGACATCATTGGTATGGTAGAATGAGTCAGGAAGGGCATCCAGGAACCTTTGGGTTTTTAGAGAATTTATATTACGGCTTTTTCCCGGGTTAAGAGGATAAACACTGAGATAAACACTGAGATCTACAACATCTATGCCATGAGACAATACAAGGTCCAACATGTGATTATGGCAGTGTGTAGGTCCTGAGACATGTTGGACAAAACCCACTGAATCAATTATTGCTATAAAAGCTTTTTGGAGAGGGTCATTCAAGTTCTCAATATGAATGTTAAAATCACCACAAATTATAATATTATCTGCCATCACTACTAGGCCAGATAAAAATTCTGGGAATTCATTAAGAAACACTGTGTATGGCCAAGGTGGCCTGTAGATAGTTACAATAAAAACAGATTTATTAAGCTGCACAGATTTCATGACTAAATTCCTCTAAGCTGGCAGACTGGCTAATAGCCTGCAGCCTAACCTGCACGCTATTTCATGGTGAGGCTATAGGAGTTAGACTCCTGTCTATGTTGCTAGATAAAAGAAGAGCACCACTCCAGCTAGGATGGAGTCCGTCACTCTTCAGCAGGTTAGGCCTGACTCTTTTTTTGGTGCGAGTCCCAAAAAGAGGGCCAGTTATCTACAAATTCTATCTCCTGTGACGGGCAGAACACCGTCTTCAGCCAGCGATTGAGTTGTGGGAGTCTGCTGTAGATCTCGTCACTACCCCTGACTGGGAGTGGACCAGAGACAATTACTCGATGCCGACACATCTTTCTAGCTAATTTACATGCTGAAGCTATGTTCTGCTTAGTAACCTCTGACTGTTTCATCCTAACATCGTTGGTGCCAACCTGAATAGCAATATCTCTATACAATATCTCTATACTCTCTCGTTTTTGATTTCGCTAGCACCAATTTTATCAATAGCAGAAGTAACACAGTCACAGAAACTAGAGTCAGAAAGGAGAAGAGAATTAAACCTCCAACCTCAATTTTTCCTAATAGAGCTGACTCAATTGCTAGAGGACCATGGTCAGAAACCACAATGGGCAAATATTCAGAGGAGGTCACATTCGAGAGCAAGAGATGATCCACAAAGAGGCTTGGCTACTGTTTTTAGGAACTGTTTTAAATGTGATCCACTGCCGTTTAACACTTATTCGAGCTTTGAGCTTCAAGTGTTCAAAGTCAATCTAGCCTGCCCTCTGCTCTGTGTTATTGTGTATAGACCTCCAAAGTATAACAATGATTTTATCAATGATTTTTCTGATTTTATGTCAAGGATTACTCCAAATTATGATAATATTTTACTTCTTGGTGATTTTAATATCCATATTTGTTGCCCATCAATGCCATTGGTAAGCCAATTTCTTCAACTTGTGGATTATTTTAATCTAACTCAGTTTGTTTCCGGCCCAACACATAAACACGGACATACACTTGATCTTGTTTTTTCTGTGGGGTTTCCTGTCCTAAATGTTGAGGTAGATGATATTTCTCTATCTGATCATAAACCTGTGATTTTTAATGCTTCACTCTCTTGTCCTTTACCAAATCATTGTATGCCACCACGCTACATTCGGGCACTTAATCACGCCAATGCTCTCCAGTTTTCCAATGCCTTTTCAGTGTCTCCATTTAACAACCTTTCAGACTCAACTTCCTCTTCTCTTAGTACAGAAGAGCTAGTTACTCTGTTTGACCGAACTGTCTCAGATATCCTTGACATTATTGCTCCATTTAAAATGAAGCAACCCAAAGCCAAAGCTCAACCGTGGCTAAACACGGAGACCTGTGCCCTTAGACAAGAGTGTAGGAAAGCAGAGAGGATTTGGAAAAAAGATAAACTGCAAGTATCTTTTGAAATACTGAGAGAACGCAGAGAAACCTACCCTTTTTTTTCTCCAAGCACAAAAAGCGAAACACTTCTCAGATATTAAAGCAAAAACTGCACATAGCCCAAAAACCTTGTTTAGTGCAATAAACACTGCACTAAATCATGTTACTCAAGTCCCTGTTGTTACCCCTGAAACAGTAGAACAATTTCTATGTTTCTTTGTTAGCAAAGTGGACCTTATTAGATCTCACATCTCCCAGACTGATTATGACCACCCCGATTGTGTGCCTAATACAGCTTCTCTTCATTGCTTTGAGCCTGTGTCCCTCTCAACACTCGTAGATATTGTTTCACTTATGAAGCCTACCTGTTGTTCTTCTGACATTCTACCCTCAGGTATTTTCAAAGAGGTGTTAGATACAGTCGGTCCGAGTCTTTTGTCTGTCTTAAATAGTTCTCTTAGAAATGGATTTGTTCCACCAACTTTTTAACATGCTGTGGTACAGCCTCTTATAAAAAACAACATTGACCCTACTGATTGTAACAACTTTAGGCCCATCTCTAAGTTATCCTTTATGTCCAAAATTCTGGAAAAGGTTATTCTCGCCCAGCTTTCCAAATTTTTAAGTAAAAATAATTTGTTAGACAAATTTCAGTCTGGTTTCAGACCAAACCATAGCGCTGAAACAGCACTTCTTAAGGTTTTAAATGATTTGTTGCTGATCGGAGATGCTGGAAACTGTGCTGTGTTACTTTTACTTGACCTTAGTGCTGCTTTTGACACTGTTGATCATGCCATTCTCTTACATCGTCTCGAGAAGGATGTTGGTATCAGGGGTGTGGCTTTAAAATGGTTCAATTCTTACCTGAAAAATCTTACCTTTTCTGTTAAGATGGGAAATGTGTCTTCCTCTACAGCTGGAAGAAATGTGTCTTCCTCTACACTCTAAGTGTGGAGTACCTCAAAGGTCAATTCTGGAGACAATTTTATTCTCCCTGTACATGCTCCCTCTGGGCTCAATTCTTCGTAAGCACAATATTCCATATCATTGTTATGCTGATGACACACAACTATATGTACCACTAAAACCTAGTGATACCAGCTCCTTGCAGTCACTTTTTACCTGCTTACAAGACATCAAAGGTTGGATGGCAAAAAACTTTCTCCAACTTAACGACAGCAAGACAGAAGTTTTATTGTTCGGCACTCCAAAATCCACCAAGGAACTAGTTGTAAATCTTGGGCCCCTAATCACAAATGTACACCTCTCTGCAAGACATCTAGGTGTCATCTTTGATTCTGAATTTAAATTTGACAAACAAATTAATTCAGAGGTAGTTTTTACCAGTTGAGGACCATTGGTAAACTAAAACCATTCCTCACTCGTCAGGACTTGGAGATTGTTATTCATGCACTCATCTCGTTTCGACTAGACTATTGCAATTCTCTGTACTCTGGTATCTGTCAATCATCATTGTCACGTCTGCAGCTTGTCCAGAATGCAGCTGGTAGAGTTTTAACTGGCACTAAAAAGAGGGATCATATCACCCCAATACTGGCCTCTCTTCATTGGTTACCTGTCAAATACAGAATTGATTTTAAAGTGCTTCTATTGGCTTTTAAGGCATTACATGGTCTGGCTCCATTATATATCAAAGATCTTCTCGCTTTGGATCATGCCCCCAGGACCCTCAAACAAAACCCTTTTAGCTATCCCACAGTCTCGGATGAAAACTAGGGGTGATCGTGCTTTTTCCGTTGTGGCCCCGAGACTGTGGAATACGCTACCGATTAGCGTCAGGTCCTCTCCTACCACAGAGACATTTAAATGTCGTCTTAAAACCTATTTTTATTCTCTGGCATTTGAGTCAGCATAAGGAGATTTGTATCTTACTGTGTAATTTGTCCTGTCTGATTTTGTTGTTTTATATGTGTGTACTCTTACTTGTGTACAGCCCTTTGTTCAGCAACTGCTGTTTTTAAATGTGCTTTATAAATAAAATGACTTGACTTGACAACACAGTTCAGGTCTCCTGTGAATATCAGGCGGTGTGTGTGCGACAAAGGTATCCTCCCCACCAACCTGTTAGCAAAATCAGGATCATCAAAGTTGGGGGCATAAACGTTAACCAATATTACAGGGGTGTTCCAAATGGAACCAGTTAAAATTAGGTACCTCCCAGTGTTATCCGATATCACACTGGAAGCTGAACAATATATTATTTTACTAATCAGTATTGCCACACCTTTGGCTTTGGAGTTGAAATTAGAGTGGAAAATCTGATTAAATCTGGGGTTTTGTAGCCTTTGGTGGTCTTTAATTCTTATTCTTATAGTCTTATTTTTTTAATTGTGAGAAAACACAGGATCTCTTATTAGGATTGTTACAGCCTTTAATATTCCATTATATTAATTTAACAGTGGAAGGGCCCCCAGCTCTGCTATGGTCAGCTATGGACATACTTGCCATTAGAGGTAATATATGAATAGCTCCATAAAAAAAGATAAAGTCAGAAGACATAATGTCCCCAGCCATCCAGTCTGTAACCATAGCCAATTATTAGACAGTACATACAAACATAAAATTGCCAAAGGCAATAACACAGATACCAAAGAACAAAACAGAGACAAAAGGGACAAACACAGACAAATCCCCACACCCACCCCCCAAAACCCAAAGTCTCTGCTCATCAGCTGACAGAGACAGCAGGTCAACTTAAACATAGACCTGGTTAGGGTGACAACAAGAGGTTCCTGTTTACCACCAGTGTGGCAACAAGCCCTGCCCCCCAAAAAACTATTATAGTAATATCCCTCCAAAAAGATTGTAGCAATTACAAAACTCTAAGTTGAGTCCACTAGTGCACCCACCAAAAATAACAAGGTCACTTTGTTATACAGCTAGAATACATTGTCAAATAACAGATAAATTCCTAATTAGATCAAACAATTACCTTAGTATCTCCCTGAGTGACGGACACCAGCAAGAACCAGTTAAACATAATGCCTGCACACTTTAATCAGTTAATAATAGATCGTCCCAGCTGGAAAAATAATGTAAAGTTGCCCACCAATAATGGAAGGGAAACTAACTTAGAATGCGCCTGTAAGAAAGAAACTAGGACAGAGCACGGAAGGCCACCTTGCGAGCTGGGCAAAATAGTAGTACAGCTTGGAGCACAGACACATGCACTCCATGGCTCCCTAAAGGGCTGGCAGAACCAGCTCCCAGCTTCCTCTGGTGAGTCAAATTCAAGCTTTTTACCATTATGTTCCGCACAGAGGCGAGCTGGGAAAAGAAAGGAGAAATTTACGTTCTTCACGTGAAGACTTTGTTTGATATTAAAAAACTTGGTTCTCTTTAATGAAACCGCTGGACTATAGTCGTCAAAAATGTAAACCTTAGTTCCCCGGAAAAACAATTGATCTGAATTTGTTCTTCTTAGGACTCTTTCTCTGTCTTGAAAATTGTGGAATCGGACAATGAGGCCTCGAGGTTTCCTCAATCCCGTCCCCAGCAAACCAACGGCCCAGGCGATGTGCATGGTCAAGCTTCGGTGGCTTCTCGAACATATTAGGAATAAGCTCAGTGAGAAGGCTAGCCATGAAACCGATTGGGTCTCCAGCCTCCAGTGACTCCGGGACACCGACAATTCCTTATGTTACTTCGTCTGGAGCGTGACTCCAGATCCTCAGCCCTGTCCCACAGCTTACAGCTCTCGGTCTCCAGTTGCAACACCCTAGCCTCCAGGCCAGCTATTGTTTTACCGTGGGCGGATGAGCGCATTTCTAGGTCGGTATAACGTAAAGCCTGTTGTTTGCTCGAGACCCGCACTTGATCGAGGGCTTGAAAGAGGAGTGATAGCAGCCTTGATGAAGGACTTCAGCTGACCGAACAGGGCGGTTGAAATATCCGCGGTAAGCTCAGCTTTGAAAGACCTGAGATCCGCTTAGGTAACTGGGGGAGAAATAAACTCATCCTCCTGGCTGTCGTACTCTGCCACAGTGGGAGAAACGCTTGCCACTTCGCTAGGTTTTAAATATATGTTTGCCCCATAGTTACAGTATATTACCTACAAGTGGAGTCACCTTGTAAAGTAAATGTATCTGAAGTTACCATGTAAATTGTCTGTAATGTTAGCTTGCCACTTATGGTACAACATGCTCACGTACATTTTTTGCAAATCAAAGTGCAAAAAAAATTGTCAATACTTATCATTATCTAACCCTAACTATTAGCAAAAGTATAACCAAGTTTCTTACAACATTTGGTTAACTGTAATAACGACAATGGACCCAGATAGCAAAAAATATCGGCACAGCTTCGTTTTGCCGCCGGCTGTAGGCTGTCGGCTATAGCAGTGTCCCGCCGCCGGGGAGAAAGCGTCTGCCGCCGAATATGTCACTCACTACCATTTCTTGCGAGATGCCGCCGGCATTTAAATACAAAGATTTCTGTAATCTCTAAATTGATCTGCCACCCTTGTTTAGCATTATGGAAATTACATTTAAACGACTTTGAAACTTGGAAGCGATTAGACAATCACAATATAAGCTATGTAAACATAATTATTTTGCAATTATAGGTTTTAAATTAGATTCTGATTGATTAGATACATTTTTCACGAATGACATCATTGCCCAAAATTGTATGATGCATGGAACCTTGAAAATTTACATTTGTCACTTGTCAGAAAATGTTGCATTGCATTTTTCTAGAGGCGTGGTTTGATAGAAAGTGAGTATTTCATTTGGCATTACTTTAGAAATATTGCCTAGTAACATATCTCTATACTGTGCAATGTCATTATTCCCATTTTCCAATATCTATTATTCATTGAACATGACCACTACTGTTTGGGCAATACTTAATGTGCAATAATACACTGTTAGACTTTGCTGTAATTTCTACAGTTACTTACCACAAAATGCCCAGTAAAATACCATAATTTTAAACTAATAGCCTACTGTAGTTGAATAAGACAGACTTAAATAAAATTGGTAATTAATGTTATAGAACCATAGAAATAAAATGGAAAAAATATATATCTCTATAAAAAAAGATGGTAACACTTTACAATAAGGTACACAAAAATGTAAGTAGTTACTGAGAAACGAATGAGGAACAAATGAGGAAGGACTGGTTAGTTAATGATAAATTCCTGAATGACTGTGAATCAAGCAGTAATGATTAGTTAGTAAATAAATAAAGTTGAAAATTATAAGGACAATAAATAAATAAGGTAATTATTACAAAGGTGAATAAATAAAGAAGCTAATTAAAAGAGATATGTACATTAATGTCTCATTGTATAATTTAATTACTGCCTAGATTTATTTATTAACTGTATTCATTGTGCAATTAATTGTATATTTTTTTTAGCGTTTATTTATTTATTTATATATTTATTTCTTATTTTGTCAGACTTGGTCCTCCATAGATTCCAGGTGTAATGTGGCTCAGGTAAATACTGCTGTTTATACCTGTCTTATAACGTTAATGGTAGCTTAGTGCATGAACTCTGTAAACCATTAATATAACGTTATTCCGTTTTATGTTTGTATTTACAGGTAACGCTACATTTGTTAGAAATTACATACAGATCCCAGAGAGGAAAACATTTGTCAGCATGTAAACATTAGTTAGATGTAATGTTAGCAGTGCATGTTAACGTAAACACAGTTATTTTATCAGGCTGTAGCGCCGGAAATTAGGATATAAAGATGATTACTAGACAGAGGTTAAAGTGGAAAAGATAACATTTATCATATAGGTTTGAATCTACTAGCTACGTCACCTAATAGCTAGTTATGGAAGAGGTAACATGTAACGTTATTAGCTAGCTACATAAGATTACATCAACTACAGATAACCTAACGTCACTAGCTATGCATGGAAGAGATAACATGTATTACATAGGTTATACATCAACAGCAGATATCCTAATAGCTAGTCATGGAAGAGATACCATGTTTTAAATAACATTACATTAAAATATTATCCTAAATCTTATACATTTTATCATCAAACAACAAAGCAATTCAAACGAAATATATTTTACATTTCTCTTTCCACTTGCTAGAAAGATGCCTACACTGATACCTAATTTGGGAAGTTCTCACAGTCCACACAAAGACACATGTCTGTACATGGGAGCTCATTCAATTTGCATGTGCATCTCCCTTTGACACATGCTCCAAGATGCCGACAGGGGCTGGGGGAAGTGTCATACAGTCAATCCCAAAGAAGTCTCCCTTAATCTTCCAACCATGGGCCATTGGTGGGGAAACATCTGGCTGACTCTTCATGTGGCCTAATGATTGTTTCCTGTGTCTGTCCTGGTGCAAAGCACTGTCGATGAACATGGTTTTCTTCCTCGACCCATCCTGTACCTCTTTAGATTTCTAATTGTCTCTGCCCCACACCACCATACTGTGTTGATGCTACACAAAACCTGTGTTCACAGTGCACCCATTCTTATCTCCACTGATCTCAGTACTGATAAAAATATTAACTTACTGCAATAGGCCATGTACTTATGCTAGGTTTCAGGCTTGGTATTTATCAAATCATTTTGCGAGGCCTTTACAAAATACATTCTATTCATTGAAACACAGACACTGCTGTGTCTTTTTTTTAGACCAAAAATGCAAGATCAATAGACATTTTGCTAGAAAGAGGGGCCCATAAATTTTGGTATGCCCATCAAACATTTCAGGTTAAATGGGACAATGTTGTATCTGCTCCATTCTGTGTCAGAAATGGAGTACGGAAAGGAGGAATTTTGTCTCCTATTTTATTTAATGTTTATATGGATGACTTATCAAATCAGCTAAACAGATTAAAAACTGGCTCTCTTGTGGGCAATACTATTGTTACTCATCTTATTTATGCAGACGACCTGGCCCTGCTCAGTCCATATAGTGCTGGGCTGCAGCCGATGCTAAAGGTGTGCTGTCAGTATGGCTTTGATCATGATATAAAGTACAATGCTAAGAAAAGTAAAATAATGATAGTTAAAAGCGCTGAGGACAGGAAATCAACAAATCCAACCTTTTATTTGTCAGATAGTCCTCTAGCTGTGTGTGAGGAAATTAAATACCTAGGTCATCCGATGACTGGACCGATGACAAAGACCTCTATCGACAGTGCTGTAAAATTTGTTCTCAAGCTAATATGCTGATAAAGAAGTTCCCTATGTATTCTGACTCTGTGAAACGCTAACTGTTTAGATCCTATATCACACCGCTGTATACTGCCCAACTGTGGTCTAATTATAAGAAAAAGAGTATGCAGAGGCTCAAGGTAGCATACAATGATGCAATGAGGTTGCTGCTTCGAGTCCCTAGGTGGCATAGTGCCAGTCACTTGTTTGTTTCCACTAGAGTGCCAACTTGCGTGCCCCTCCTAAGACAACTGATGTGGGGTTTTAAGTGTTGCTTGGACAAGTCAGAGAATCACAATGGAAGCCCTAGTCAGCCCTCTGAAAAGCTGCGATAGATATATGTCCACGTTAAGGTGGCATTGGTACAATAGCCTATATATCCTATGGGCCAATATGCTATTTTTATGTCATGTGGATCCTTCTTTAATTTTTATATATACTATTTATAATGTATGATGTGATATATGGACCTGTGTCTGCAATAAAGTATATTACATTTCCATTCAAGTTGGTTGTTTAATACAGGATTATGCTTAATCTGTCTGTGAAATTGGCTTTCTTTTGTATATAAATTCAACCACGCTAAAAGAACTTCATACAAACTTGATCCAACTTGTTACTAAAAAGGGTATGATGTTTGTTGATATACAGCTAGTAAAATGCATACAACACTCCATATCCAAGATAAAGTGTCATAATATTTATGTTAGATACCGGTATATAAATATAGGCCTTACAATATAACATTACCGCTATGTCACTCCCGCCCCTTTCGGGGTCCTTGTCTGGCCGTCTGCAATTGGTTAGTATTTTTGATGACGTTTAAACTACAATTTGATTGGTTCAGCTACTAGAGCTGTCCCGCGAGATTGGTTCAGCTACTAGAGCTGTCCCGCGATTTGCCTAAGCAGATTGACAATCAAAATATACGTTTGTGCAAATATATTATCAAACCAGAGTTGCCAACAATTTTTGTTTGACTACATATAATTACTTAATGTCGTACATGAAACAATCGTATACTCTATCGATGGAGATCGATGAACAACACGAAAAACGTCTTCGGCCCACTGTCTATAGCTAATTGGGCATCACAGCATGTTCTGGCCGAGGGGAGATTAAAAGTGTCACCTTTCTACAAAAATTATGTGCACATTTCTCTGCCAACTTGTTCATGATCTCAGTCTGGTCTGGTCAGCACAAAGGGTGACAGATATATATATATACACTCACCTAAAGGATTATTAGAAACACCCGGTCAATTTCTCATTAATGCAATTATCTACTCAACCAATCACATGGCAGTTGCTTCAATGCATTTAGGGGTGTGGTCCTGGTCAAGACGATCTCCTGAACTCGAAACTGAATGTCAGAATGGGAAAGAAAGGTGATTTAAGCAATTTTGAGCGTGGCATGGTTGTTGGTGCCAGATGCGCCGGTCTTGAGTATTTCACAATCTGCTCAGTTACTGGGATTTTCACGAACAACCATTTCTAGGGTTTACAAAGAATGGTGTGAAAAGGGAAAAACATCCAGTATGCGGCAGTCCTGTGGGCGAAAATGCCTTGTTGATGCTAGAGGTCAGAGGAGAATGACTCGTTACAACCGAGGTATGCAGCAAAGCATTTCTGAAGCCACAACACACACAACCTTGTGGCGGATGGGCTACAACAGCAGAAGACCCCACTGGGTACCACTCATCTTCACTACAAATAGGAAAAAGAGGCTACAATTTGCAAGAGCTCACCAAAATTGGACAGTTGAAGACTGGAAAAAGTATGCCTGGTCTGATGAGTCTCAATTTTTGTTGAGACATTCAGATGGTAGAGTCAGAATTTGGCGTAAACAGAATGAGAACATGGATCCATCATGCCTTGTTACCACTGTGCAGGCTGGTGGTGTTGGTGTAATGGTTTGGGGGATGTTTTCTTGGCACACTTGAGGCCCCTTAGTGCCAATTGGGCATCGTTTAAATGCCATGGCCTACCTGAGCATTGTTTCTGACCATGTCCATCCCTTTATGGCCACCATGTACCCATCCTCTGATGGCTACTTCCAGCATGATAATGCAACTTTCCCCAGGAACTAGGAACTTTGGGGTGGTACTTTGGTCGAAACACGCAAAGCGCCCAGGAACGAAATAAAGTTTGGGGTAGATTTTACCCCAGTAAGAAGTACCTCCTCAAAGGGTAGTACTTTTGAAAGTTCCTGAACTTTAGGAGGTTGGACTTTGGCAAAAACATGCTGATTGGTTGGTAAACATAGCTTTTCGATTGGTTGAATCCACGCTGAATTTTTCATTGCAATCACCATTTTTAAAACTCTGCTACCGTGTAAACAGTAACAGTTTTATTAGCAAATTCAAAATCATTCAATTGGAATGTAAAAAATACGACCGATAAACCGACGACGAGGTTCAGGCTTTACTGTGCATTTATGCTGAGGATGATATACAGCGGGAGCTGGAAATGGCGATCGTAATGAGAAAGTGTATCTCAAAATAGCAAGTCGGTTGTGCGCACTGGGCATTGTTCACACAGGAAAACAGTGCAGAGAGAAGCTAAAGAAATTAAAGCAGGACTACAAAAAATAGAGGACCATAACAACACTAATGGTTCTGACCGGCACACAAACCGTTATTGGGGAACAGACCTTCCTTTTTCTGGGTGAGCACAAACAAGACTCGGCACATGCGTTGTTGGAAGCTAGCCAAGAATCCGAGGACCAGTGCGTTGAAGGTAAATAATATCACTTAAAAATAATATTCTCTTAAACGTTTTCGTACTAACTTTTCTCAGCGTATTTTTCAGATGAATCAGCTGCCCACAGTGTGTTGCAGGAGACAGATCAGCATGTTTTTTGCGAGCACCAGTAGCCCTCGTCCCAAGTCTACTTCGGAAACGCATAGAAGCCGAGGTACAAAGCCATGATGTCTGTTTAAAGAGAAAAATATTATTGTATTATGATTCATAATCTCAATGGGTTTAGGGGTTTGTGCTACTGAAATTGGTTTCTGCTGTGTTGTTTTTGTTGTTGATTGTTTCTGGTGACTATAGGAAACCACAACCCTACACAGATACTGTACATGATGAAGCCTATTTTGTCATATGTAAAGAAAAAATTTGCTAATAATTATTTATTTATGATATAGCTCACGAAGTTACCTAAGCTACTCAACTACTGCTAAAAAAAAGTGTAAATGTAATCATACCAAAACCTACAGTAATCACGCAGTACACTAGCTTAAATAAAAAACAAATAGCCTAAAATAACATTTCAAGACAATTTCTATCCATTAATAATATTCGATCGCCCCACTGGTTGATCCAAAATTTCACATCTACCTCAGAAGAATGAGTTTCTTGAAGAAAAGTGCATTGTGTTTTACGCCCTATGCAAAATAAAAATGAAGCTTTTCTTTTGATTATGTATTTAAGACCCCTCACATTTAAAGTAACAAATTAAGTAGTACAATTAAACATTTAAATTGGATATAAAACAAACTAATCCAACAATCAAATTTAAAGCACTTAGAAAGTGTAAAGTTCACTTACGCTATTAACGATAACAAAAAGTGGCCCATCTTATTATTTTACACTCATTTTTTAAGTTAAACCTTTCTCGCTTAGCCGTTTTGTCAACTCTCAATGTATCCGTGAGGTCCACTCCACGGTAGTAGGCGCGTTTTCCTTCCTGGCGAGCTTGCTTGATCTGCGGCCACAGACTCTTTCTAGCTTCCCGGTCCTCCAGCGGCAGCATTTCCGCGAAGCGAACTCCTCTCTCCTTGCACACCGGAGAATCCTTACTTCAACGCCATATCTCGTCCTTGACCAGCCTCCGGGTAAATGAAATTACCACATGTCTGTTCCTATTGTCTTCCTTTCAGCCAAGCCGGTGGACAATATCAACAGAATCTTCTAGCTGGAGCTTTTCCATGTCAGGGGCAATCTTAGCAAAGAGGTGTATGACGTCTGTTCTGATGTTCGCATCATTTTTCTCTTTTAAGCCTTTTGAGTTTCAGACACCATTTCATCTTGTATCTTTCCTGTTCCCTGACCCGTTCTCTGGAATCTTGCTTGGATTAGAGGGAACGGATCCAGAATCCTTTCTATTATTAGCCGTGCTGACGTCCACAGCGTAGTCATGGTCGGCAGCATAATCGTGGTCGATGGCGTTTCCTGTATCTTTTATTATTTGCTCCTTTGAGCTCAAAGTTTCTTGGTTTAGTTCCTTACTTGTGTCATTAATTAACAATCTGGCAGGTTTCATTACATTTTTCACTTCCATTTTTTAAATGTTTGAGTGTCAATTATCAAGTGCAAGTTCAAAGTTTGGGACAAGTTTGCTGCAGCCTTAGATATGGGTTGTTGCTCAACACGCCATCTTGGCCTCTCTGTAATTATTTATACTTGTGTGTGGTGCTCGCAACACTTGTTGCAGCCTTCTCTTGAACAGCGGTGTCGTAGCTGAGGAGAGGCTACCGACTTCGATATTGTTTCGGACTAGAAGAAGAAGAAAAAGGTAAACGATGGCAAAACGAGCAGCAGCATTGATGTTAATGTCAACATTGGCTAAGATTATCTTAACTGTGTTGTAATTAATCATTTACAGTTTTATTATGAAAAAAGAGTGGTGCGCGCCCTTGGCTCACGCGTTCAAAATCCCCGGTCGGGTGCATTAAGTATACGGTTGGCGGACTTCCGGTGAAGATGGCGGCAGGTGTATTCATTTCACTCTGAGTAACCTTGACTTTATGTCCCTCTCATACCATAGTAGGATGTGTTAAGATTGTTTTATTGGGATTTTGAAGGTAAATAACGCTCAACAGACCTATAAGTTGCCCTAATTCAGAAATGGATGGAAGGAATGGTAAAAAAGGCAAGTTGAAGAAATGGCGGTTAACAGATGACCACTCATACACGGGTGAAAAGCCTCCACCTGACTCTTCGGGAGACGAGATGGATCATTCTAGCCTTTGATACTCCGACTAATAGCCCTGCACCTAAAAAGTCACAGAAAGATCTATCTCTGAGGGAACTTCAAGTCAACATAATCGAAGCTGTTACAGCGAAAATCAATGAAAGAGCAGATGGCCTGGAAAAAATGATTCGCGAGAACATTCCAAGATTGTCGAACTGGAAACCTTGTTTATGAGAGTACCTCCGAACTACAATGCGCTAATGCTATCCTTTCTGATAAATGCACAGCTCAGGAAAAAAATATCACTGAATTGAATGAGTGCCTATTGGAAGCAGAACGATATCGCTGACAGTGGGGGTTACGGCTTTATGGTGTACCCGTGGACCAAGGTGAAAATGTAAAGCGCAAAGTGATTGACATCTGTGAACACGTGGCCCCGAAATTCCCTGGTGCTTTCATCGACATGGCTGTGGATATCGCTCATTGTATCGGAAAAGAAACAAGAGTCGATAACGTGCCGTTCAGTTATTATTTAGGTTTTTTCCGTACAGCAAGAGATGCACTTTGGAAGGGGGCGAAGGGGAATGCATTTCTAAAGGAAAGAAACTTGCGTTTCGGAGAGGATCTGACCGCAGCAGACAAAGCAGCAAAAGAAAACCTTTGGCCTCTCGTCCAGCAAGCTCGAAACCAAGGGAAAGGTGGATTCTACAGGGGTATTCGAGCATTCCTCGCAGATGGGACAGAAATCCACCCTGGGCGATCTGATCTACTGGAAAACACCAAAAGGTAGTCCTAAAGGCTAGCCGCCATGTTAGGTTGAGTGTTTACCGTTTGTCTGAATTGTTTTTCTCGGTTCACACAATGACTTTGTTAACTATTTTTTAACGCCTGTATATAGAGGGAAAAGTTGAGATTGTATAGATTTTTTTTTCTTCATATAGTTAAACATGGACTTGAAGTTTATTTCAATAAATGCCAGTGGGTTAAGAAACATTTTAAAGAGGAAAGGTTTATTTTTATTTTGTAAAGACCACAACGTAGATATTATATTTGTTCAAGAGACACATTCTTGCAAGGAAGATTATATCTTCTGGAAGAATCAGTGGAATGGTGACATTCACTTAGCCCACGGGATTAATCATTTGGCTGGAGTCACTATCTTCGCGCACAATTTCAAAGGTACTTTTCTATATACTCAAGTGGATCCAAATGGTCACTGGATAGCATTAGTCATTAACCATGAAGACAATTTATTTTTGTTATGCAATATATATGGTTACTGCTCTAACTCTGCCAATAATTCACTTTTAGAAGAAATAGAGGAAACTCTTAAAAGCATACTGGGAAAATACCCATCCAGTCAGTTGATTATTGGGTATGATTTTAACATGGTATCTAACTATAAGCTTGATAGACTACCCCATAAACCCAATATAGGTAGCAACAAACTAGTACATTTTTGCAAAAGTATGGACCTAATTGATGTATGGAGAGTAAAACACCCAGGTGAGAAACAATTTATGTGGAGCAGCAAAAACCTCTTAGTTCAATCTAGAATTGACCTATGGTTGATTTCTGCTACTTTGGTGCCCTCTGTCGTTGATGTTAAAATTTTACCTGCAGTCTTTACAGGTCATAAGATTATTTATCTAAATATAAGACTCTCTAGTGATGGTGGCAAAAGATATCCTTCTGGTTATTGGAAATTGAAAAGTTCTTTACTTTTGCATGCTGACCTAAAGCATTTGATCTTAAATCTAATTTTGGATTACTGGAATTTAGCCACATCTAAGGAAGAATATGGGAAGTATTGGGAACTACTGAAATATCAATTTTGTTTGGCCTGTATAAATTATGGGAAGCAAACTGCTTAAAAAAAAGACATGAGACAACTCAGATTTCAAGAGAAATTAAAGATTTTATAGAGGGTGAGATTATTAACCTTGTAGAGAAAGCCAATTTGAATGATCTGCAGAATCAACTAAATCATTTTTATGAGGAAAAGGCTAGAGGTGCATTCATTAGATCATGAAAGCTCTGGCTTGAAAAACGGTGAAAAGAACAGTAGATATAATCTGGAAAAAAAATTAGGGGAACTAAACACACTTGGAAAACTTAAAATAAATGGGCCAACTATTGAGGATGAACAGGTAATTTCAGACTTTTTTTCCAAGTTTTATGAAGATCTGTACTCCTCAGATGTCTAACTTGACTAAGTTCCTCTTTGATTCTATAAATAATAGGAAATTCATTGATGAGGAATTTAATCAGACCTGCTGTCAGGAGCTGTCTCTTTTGGAATTTCAATATGGGATTGCCCAACTAAAAAACAACAAGTCTCCAGGTTGTGATGGCTTAACCTCTGAACTTTACAAAGCATTTTCTAAAGAGATTTCTCCTTTTTTACTTGAAACATTTAAAGAGGCTTTGCGGAAAAGAGAACTACCCACCTCATTAAAATAAGGGTTTATTGTTCTCAATCCTAAACTGCAAAATGATCCTTTGGTTATTGATAATTGTCACCCAGTCACTCTACTCAATAATGATTACAAAATTATGGCCTCAATTATTTGCCAAAAGATTGAAGTCTGGTCTGAGTAATATAATCGATGAATGTCAGTCAGGATTCATGAAGGGGCGTAACATATCCAATAACTTAAGGTTGGTTTTAGACTTAATTGAGTATAATGACCTGTTAATTGATGACCCTGTTATTTTATTTCTGGACTTTCAAAAAGCTTTTGAAACTGTCAACATTTTATTTTTGACTGTCTAGAACATTTTGGATTTGGCCATTTTTTTATAGATGCTATTAGAACCTTGTATAATGGGGGAAATAGCTGTATTAGACTTTTTCATGGAACATCTTCGAGGTTCAGTATCCACAAAGGTATTCAGCAAGGATGTCCAATTTCACCACTTCTATTCTTGTTAATATCTCAACTATTATGCTCTCTAGTCTCTCAAAGTAAATTTGGAGGAATAACCATTTAAACGAGAGGGATAAAGATCTCTCAATTGGCGGATTACACCACACTCTTCTTAAAGAATGTATCGGAGGCAAAATTGTCATTGGATACGGTTAAGCAATTTTCAGAGGTCTCAGGATTGTGCTTAAATATCACCAAATGTGAAATGTTAGCTCTAAAAGGAGCTGTTAATCCAGAACACTGTGTAATCTCAGAAAGAGATTCTGTAACCTATTTGGGCATAAAGGTCACTAAAAACTTTAAGGCCATGATCGATCTTAATTTGAATCCTTTAACTTAGTCTATCAAAAACAAGTTCTCCTCATGGTTAGGAATGGATTTAAGCCAGGGTACTATTATCCAAGGTGGAGGGTCAATCTTGTGCATCATACTTTTTCTCTTCCTTAGACATTCCCAAATCTACATGCTGTACCTTAGATCTTCTGTACAACTTTATATTGAAAAACAAACCACATAAGATTAGGGGTGCAACGGATCAAAAAACTCACGGATCAGATCGTTCCTCGGATCAGAGTCACAGATCGGATCATTTTTTGGATCAGCAAAAAAATACAAGACAAATAAACATAAGATGTCTGTTTGTTTATTAACAATATGGGGAAAAATATGAGAGAGAAATGTGATTATTATTGATTTTTGTTTAGGTACATTAAGTCACTTTGAACCTTTTCTATACAATAGGCTTTAATGAAGCAGAAAGGCTTAACGTCAGTTGATTTGGTGAAAGTTCCATCTGTGATCTGGATGTCTAATTGTGTGCACAAGCATTTTACTGTAAGTTTGCATGAGACAACATTTTTTAGGGGGACTTTATTTATTAGCTTCAATTGTTGAAGTAGAATGGCTAATTCCAGCCAAAAGATGACAATGTTGTTCCGCTCACTGCAATGTGTCACGGCTATCCATCGTTGGTGTGGAGAGATAGAGACAATTGCGAAGGATATTTAATAAACAAACTGTGTTTATTCACGTACACTTTGTTTCAAAACAAAAACCAGCCACGAGGGGCATAACAGGAACAATATAAATAAACACTCAAGGAAACACAGGAATACACCGTAACAGGAAATAATAATTGACAGGTGAATGACTAAAAACCACAAACTAAATACAATACCTAATGGGGGGTAAATAGGAAACACCTGAGTACTGATTACCATACAATCTATTGGTAGACAAAACATGTGATATAGGCATGTGATATAGGCATGTGACATGGAAGCGGGAACCAGAAACAAAACACAAACAGGGTAGAAATCTAAACAAGGACACACACAGGGTAGAAATCTAAACAAGGACACACACAGGGGAGTAGCTCAAAAGGTAAGTAGTCCATATCACAGCCAACACAGGGCTGGACGTTACAAAATGAAGTAGACATCTCATTCAAAAGATGTTTGCATGAAATAAACTAATCCTATTTTTTAAAACCACTCCCAAACATTTTTTATTAAGAATTTTATGTGCAGACAGATTTGAAAACACTTTTAGCTGTGTCTGTCAACTCCAATAAAGACTGGTGTATGCAACTAGCTGGCCAAATAAATCTCTGAATTGTATCTTTTAACAAAACAACTGTCAACTGTAGATGCTATTTTAACACTAAAAGTAAGTGGGAAATTATGTCTAACCTCCTAAAAACCCAAGATATTCCTTTAAGTTCAACAAAACATTTTCCAGTCCAAAAACCTTGTGTCTTTTGGACCATATCCTCAAGTGTGTATCATAATCTTCAAATAAATTAATAATTTACCACAAAAACAACATTTTGCAATGTCGATCTTGGTCACTGAACTTGTGGGTTGAATTGAAGAGGTCAGTCCATAAACACAGAATAACAACATTGATGAAAGGATTTTGTATATGGAGAAAACGTTAAACTTCCTCCTAAATTCTGTTCTCAATCTCATTAAATATTTTAACAAAAGACTCAGTGCCTTTAGTTTCTCAAGATATGTTGTGGTTAAAAAATATAGATATCTAGTAACCAACTTTTTCTTACAGAATTGTTCAGTATTTAAATTTTTTTTTACCAGTTTTTGTTTATGAAACTTTATTGCGAGCTTACTGAAAATCGAAAACCGCAGCACTCTTTATGCTTCCAGAAACACTTCCAAATATTGCAGTCTTTATACAAATGTGTTTATAAATGGTTTATGGAAATTGTTTATTCATTATGCTACCTTTTATAAGAGTATACAAATGAATTAAAGTTAGATGAATGGATTCTAAAAATCCTTTGACCTTTTTTAAAGTGCTGAAAATGGCCTTTGTCCTATTCTCTTTCTCTTTTATTTTCAAATTTACCCATTATATGCCTTCATTTTCTCCTACTAGGCAAAGGAGAGATGTGTCCAAAGACTCATTCAGATGAACTTTGTTTAACTTTGGGAGGTCGGGTCATGTAATTTCATGTGCCCAAAACACCACATCAATGACTTTAGTCCTATTCAATGTCCGTCACTCTAATATCTTATAAGATCTTCTTCAAAATATAATAATTTATGCTCATTGTAATGTAGAGACTGTAATTTCATCCTGGTGAACTACTAGACCTACTGGATTTTTTTGATGAGATCATATTTGAAGAAAACTAATTGAAGGAATTGAATTGACCATTCTACACCTCAAGCACTAATGTTTTTGTTGCGGTTGGTAACAGCCGTGGGAACAGCCGAAGTTGAGAGAAACAAAAGCAGTGAAAGAGAGAACATCTAACCCAGAAAGACATAAGAGCATCTCTGTGGTCAGGGCGGAAGCTCAAGCAGAAGAGAGAGAAGAGCAGGGGGGGCGACAGGCAGGGCACTAGAAGGTGGGATGGGTCCATGTTTATGAGGTGCAGGAATAATCCCACAGAATCGTCTCCTATTTTAAGCAGGTCTCTGATCCCTGTAATTTAATTTGATGTCTTTTCAAAATGTAATTTTTGTGTAAAAAAAAGTGTAATTAAACACTGTAGGTAAACACATCGGTCACTAAATAAAAGCAGTTTGCAATTATTTTAACATTTATTTGCACATGAAACCCATATTTTAATGTCTTGTTATTGTAGTTATGTGACTTAACTTGTTTTTGTTGTCTGTAAATTTGTGCGATTTAAGAAATGATATCAAATAAAATGTATGAATAATGATTAATATATGCGTATAATGAATGCATAAACATTTTCCCCAAAGAAATTAGAATCATCTAATTTACACATTGAATGGTCAACTACAAACTGTCAAATCAATGGTTAATAGTCATTAATGTAATTACAAACATGCATTTGTAGGAATTCTGCTAACAATGATTTTTTTATTGTTGTATGCTATTTTACACAACCCTCAATTTCTGTACTTACGATCAGTGAATAGCGTTGATGGTTCCTTGTCACTGATGAAGAGCTGGGCTGAAATGTTGACTTAGAGAAACAAAATTTATTTTAAAGCCTGTTGCACCTCCCTCACTACCGATTGGCCTAGAAAGAATCAGGAAATGTACAGATATTGGTCAAGTGAATTGAGGCAAATTTAATAAACTTTTTGACTTGTTGAAAAAGATTTTCCATTAACATCGTAGCAGAGTAATAGTCATTAATGACTAAACAGGCTACATTTAAATGATTATCAGAGTCATTTAAACTAGCATCTTAATTGTCTTCACTATTATCAACTAATTTGCATTCCAGCCAATGTAAACAATTTTTAGTTCAATGTATTTATCCTAGACATTATTTGTCTACCGCTAACACCATTCATTGCTTTGCTCGGCTTATAAAATTACAATTGTGTACTTTTTTCCAGCCCACAGGATTTAAACAAATTAAATGTCGGGGGGAAACAAATATTTAAATAGCTAATTACATTAAATTGGAGATGGGGACTGGGGCAGGCACAGAGATGGGGACTGGGACAGGCACGGGAACTGGGACAGGGACAGGAACCGGTGGACAAAGGCACAGGGGCGGACAAAGGCACTGGGGTATGTGCAGGCACTTGCACTGTGACAGGGGCTGGCACAGGGGCAGGCACAGGGACTGGCACAGGGACAAGCACTGGCACTGGGACAGGCACAGGGGCAGGCACTGGCACAGGGACAGGCAGCTGGACCAGGGCAGGCTCATGGACCAGGGCAGGCTCATGAACCAGGGCATCGGCTGCCATCTTGGGAGGGGTGTTGGCGGCCATCTTGGGAAGGGCGTCGGCGGCCATCTTGGGAAGGGCGGCGGTGGCCATCTTGGTGCTTTGGTCGGCATCGTCCATCTGGATGCACTGGTCGGCCATCTTGGACGGAGCGGAGGAGGCCATCTTGGCTTGGGTAGAGGAAGCCATCTTGGCTTGGTCAAAGGAGGTCATCTGGGACGAAGGAGAGGCCATCCTGGCCTGGGCAGAGGAGGCCATCTTGTACTGAGCAGAGGAAGCCATCATGGCTTAGGTACAGGAAGCCATCTGGGCTTGGTCAGAGGAGGCCATCTGGGTCAAAGAAGAGGCCATCCTGGCCTTGGCAGAGGAGGCCATCTTGGACTGAGGGGGAGGTTGAGATGTACCTCCTCTCCTTGAATGGCTGGAGGCGCATGCCAGCCTGTTGAGCCTCATCAAGGCACTGTTGGAGGCGCCTTCCTACTAAAAGACCTCCCTGGTCCAGTTGAGGACCAGTTGCCGAAAGAGCACGGTACCATGCCAACACTCCAGGAGCCTCCTGTTCCATATCTCTCTCTGCTCTAGGGCAGTGTTTTTCAAAGTATGGGTCCCGACCCACCGGTGGGTCGCGGGAGATAAAAATTGGGTCGGCAAATATGTTTTCATAATCATTTTGTTATGGTTTTCTTTCATGATTAAAATGTTGACACTACACCTCAACAGCCACATGGGGCAGTGTACTGAACTGAGCAGTTGTGTAGGTCAAGCGGGTCCTACAGTATGATTAACACGTTGTGGAGAACACGAACGAATCGCGGAATCCAGACATTAACGTGCAATTCAAAAAACTAAAAATATAAAAAATCATAATCCTAATATTCCAATATATTCACATAAAGTTATAATTACCACCGCATATTGCCTATTCGGAAAGTGATGTGAATTTGTAAGCGCAGTGTCCTCTGAATGCGGTGTGTGTCTCCCAGCACGCGCCTCTCTATTGCGAAGTGCTTGTATCATCACTACTTCTGCCCTTCTACATTCTGTAAAAATACTTTTTCTTGGGAATTTGTGCATAACATTAGACTACTTCAGTGAAAAATGTTACAGCAAACTTCCACGGATGGAGTGAAATGTGCAAAGAAATATGAAATTGTATATGCAGTGTGCGTTTGTCTACTGAACATAGCCAGCATGCGCCTTATCGTTCCTATCTAACGCACTTCATAAAAGTATCTAGTCCATTCTAAATTGTCCAAAAACACAACGTTTGTTTTTCTCCGTTTCACTCACTAATCCAGATGCTTATGAAAACGATTAGGCTACTATTTAAAAGGGAAACAATGACGAATATTAATAATTTGTCTATGAATATAAATCGCTTGAAGTAATTACCTTAGTCTCGCTCATTGAATTGGCCAAAAATAAAACAGATTTTATAGGGCCCTAATAAAGCTTACCTACATAAGACAAAATAACCTGTATGTTGAAAACGTGTTCACCCAATGAGGTCGTTAGAAGTAACACAAATAATTGCCATTTATTACAGTTTTCCAAACTTTTATTTGACTTTAGTTTCACATAGCTAGTTAAAACTGCATCATGGATATTTTTTTATCTGAATGTGAATAAATTAATACAAGTAATCTAATATTTGTGGGAAAACCACATCATCTTGGTTATTTTGGTGATTATAACATGTTTTTATAAAACACATGTCTGTGATGATAATACTGTCAATATTGAGAAAATAAATGTTGTATTATTATTCTGGTGACAATTAGAACTAATGTATTAAGTTAATACCCCTACATACAAATAATAGGAAAACCTGTATATTTGCAAACACCTATTTTTATGACATTTGGGTCACGATGGTTTGTCATTTTGAAAATGTGGGTCGCCGGAAAAAAAGTTTGAAAAACACTGCTCTAGGGCATCCACTGCTTCGATAAGTCGGCTGGTCTTTCTGTCAAGTTTACTCCATAGTACTCAGGCAAGAGGTCAGGAAATGAATAAATGAATAATGGATTTATTAAACATAAACAATCCCGTAGGAGAAAACACAACTAAACACGCTTAACTCAGGACTAGAAATAAATAAAACTATATAAAATTATATTTTATATAAACACTCGGTATCATTCAGTCATATCTTTACTAGTGTTTTAGCAGTATACTTCCAGTGCAATCTCATTGTCAGTCGTTGCCTCTATAAGTTCAGAACTGGAAAATCTGCACCACCCATTCATTCATACACATGGTAATTTGCACTGACTCTTCGCTGGACTCCATACACTCACACAAACTGACCAATACAGACACCAGTCCATTCTCTCTTCTCAGTGTGTGTATGTGTGTACTGTACACTATGTGTCTGTTGTGTACTGTACAGTATGTGTCTGTTGTGTATATTGTCTATACCAGGACACCGACAGGAATCCCAGAAACAGGGACAAAATTTGACATTTAAGGCCCATCGCAAAAAACTAAATAAAACTGTAAAAATTTGGGCCGCCTCAGGCCTGGGCCCAGGATAACGTTCCCTATGCCCCCCCACCCACCTCGGCACAACTGTGTAAACAAGGTTCAACTGTACATTGTGTAGATGTATGAAGCTACATATTATTCTGTTTATTCTTTTATATCCATTGTACTTTTCTATGCATTGTCGTGATTTGGCTTTTAGGAATTTTAGCTTCCACCAAGGTATTATTCAGCGTGTTTAATGCAAGTGAATATTTGAGCACACAGCTAAAACACAAACATTGTGACTATGCCAGATTTGTAATCTTTTCGGCATTAATTTCTCTCTATTGTTCATAATAGAATGATAATTTTGTTATAGTTGTGTTTGTTCACCACTTTAGCCCTGAATAATAACACCAAATCTTACCCTTCAGGGAATTAATATGGAACTCTGCTATTTGTTTCCCAGATGATTAGCGGGACCCTTGTGAGGTCCTGTCATTCCGGTTCCACATATTCCATACCAGACATTATCAAAGACCAATATCCACACACACATGAACACACAAAACATACCAGATCCCAATCACCTGAATTCTAGACACCTGCTGACAGTCCCCAAACATATATAAGCCTACCTGTTTAGTTTCCTCCTTGTGAGGTATTGTTCTATTATAGTTCTACTAAGCGTTGTACCAGTATCTTGTTTGCTTGTGAATTAACCTTTGCGTTTCCTTTTGACTACCGAGATCCGAACACCCCACTGTACCATTGCATGAGATGCCTGTTTAGCGAACCAGTTCTGTCTCACGACTACGCCTTGCCTTCTGCCTTGTTCCTCTGACTGAGCCTTCCTGTTTAATGACCCTTGCCTGCCCAATGACCACAAATAGGATTTTGCATTGTACCTCTGCATATACCTACCTGTGTACCGACTATTGCCTGGATAAAGTTTATTCTCTCCCTGTATCATTATACACTGCATTTCTATCCTGCGGAACATTGCCTTTATAATTATTAAATCGCACATTATTCCTATACCCGTGTCGAGTTGTTACAAACCGCTGGTACGTTGTACCCTCAAGTCAGCGTAGTGAACCAGTAAGTGAACTTAAACAGCATTATATTTGAAAAGACACAAGAACGTTAACATGTTATGCTTTTCTGCATCAGTTGCCCTCTCTCTGGCCTCAGCTCCCTGTGATAGAACCAACATCGCTCTCCAGAACGATATTCAGCTTTACATTCCCCTTCATATTTATTAACATTGATAAAGATATGCAAAAAATATGTTTAAATAAATAAATAATAATTCTGGGCTATATAGTTTCAGTCTCACACAATAACTTTCAGATAGAGATTTTTTTTAACCGGTAACAATATTTTCTTTTATGTGATCAGTGTCGTGGCCTAGGGTGGTCCAGTGGTTTGCGCCGCTGCATCCGGCTGCAACATGGGAATATTTTCTGTAAAAATGCTCTCATCTACCTTTCTGTACTTTCTCTGTCCTATTGTGCAGTAAATGCCTGACAATATAATATGTAAACTCGAATATACCGGTCACAATTTTCCTAGTGTCTGTGTGTTGTCTTAGTGGTTTCTCCACTGTGTGTTTTGTTTGATTCTGTTTTCCCGCTTTTTGTGTCACATGATCACATCACATGTTTTGGTTATCCTGTCAGTTCTGTTGATTAGTCCTCACCTCGCCCTCATTAGTGTCACATCCAGCCCTGTAGGTGGGCTGGGTGTTCACTGGGAATGTTTTTTTTTTCTGTATTGTCTCTGTGATTCCCCTGTATGTGTTGTTTTGCCTCCCTCTTGTGTGTAGTTCTGGTAATTGGGGTTTTGGGTAGATATTAGTTAAGTCATTGTTTAGTCACAGGTGCATTGTATGAGTAATCAGTTCCCCTTAGTATTTAACCAGGGTGTTCTCCCCTTGTCTCTTGTCGGTCAATGTTTCCTGTGGCGTCTCTGTGTTACGTGTTCCTGATATTTGGATGTATGAAGAAGACTTGTTTTTGCCACACGAGGCAGTATTATTTTGGAATCAAAATAAAAGTATCTTGTATTAGCACTACCTCGCGCCTGTCTCTACCTCAAGCCGTAACAGATTGACCGACCAATTATAATGAGACAGCGAGGGAATAGGATCGGACCCGAGGAGAACCTTGCCCCTCCTCCCGAGGAAAATTTTAGGGGGGTGCTGGTTGCTGGCTGCCACTTGCCCTACAACGGGAAGAGAGAGCAGGCCACCGAGCCGGTTCGACTCTCCTCCATGTGGGACGTCGACAGCTCCGACGAGGAGGATTTCCACATGGGAGTGGAGGAGACCGCCGAGGACTGCTTCGAGGGAGAGGACATAGTACTCGCCGAGGAGGAGGGAGGTGCCTACCGGAACAAGGTCAGGAGGGCATGGGACCTCCTTCTCAGCAGGATTCACGAGCCTCAACCTCCCGGTAGGTCCCCTAACCAGCAGGCCACACCAGCTAGCCCCGTTAGCTCCAAGGTTAGCTATGCTAGCACCCCTTATCGCTTGCAGGCTAACTCTAGCTTTGTGGCTATGCCTACCCCCGGCTCTCAGGCTGGCTCGGTCTCTAGCTCTCAGGTTCAGGGCAGTGGTCCGTCGACTAGGGCCCCCCGTCTGAGGGCTAGCTGGTGTGGCCTACGAGCTAGCTCCTATAGCTCCCCCAGCAGGAAAGCTAACCCCCCTAGCAGGCAGGCTAGCTCGGTTAGCTCCCCTAGCAGGCAGGCTAGCTCTGTTAGCTCCCCCAGCAGGCATGCTAGCTTGGTTAGCTCCCCCAGCATAACGGCTAGCTCCTCCAGCTTAAAGGCTAGCTCCCTTGGCATTAAGGCTAGCTCCTCTAGGGCTCCGGCCACATCCCCAGGGATTTCCCTTGTGTCCCACATTAGGGATCCTATGCCCAGGGTTGGGTTGGTTAGGGGACTACTGAGGAGGCAGGTTAGCCCCCTAGCCGAGAGGGATCAGGTGGCCCTCACCATTTCCCAGCTGGAGGGTTCGGCTCTGTCCTTTGCCCTGGCTCTATGGGAGGCGGACCACCCGCTGTTGGAGGACCACCGGGGGTTTGCCCGCCTGCTGGAGGGAATGTTCGGGCCTCTTCCCAAGATGGCCGCCCCACAGTCTCCATCTGCAAACTGCCCACCGCCAGAACCTCCGGCAGCAGTCTGCCCACCGCCAGAGCCTCAGGCAGCAGTCTGCCCACCACCAGAGCCTCAGGCAGCAGTCTGCCCACCGCCAGAGCCTCAGGCAGCTGTCTGCCCACCGCCAGAGCCTCAGGCAGCAGTCTGCCCACCGCCAGAGCCGACCTCCGGACCCCCTGCTCAGCCGCCGCGGACCTCCGGACCCCCTGCCCAGCCGCCGCTGACCTCCGGACCCCCTGCCCAGCCGCCGCTGACCTCCGGACCCCCTGCTCAGCTGCCGCTGCCGCTGACCTCCGGACCCCCTGCTCAGCCGCCGCTGACCTCCGGACCCCCTGCTCAGCCGCCGCTGATGTCCGGACCCCCGTCCGGACCCCCGTCGCTGACGACGCCGTCCTCCGGACCCCCGTCGCT
>JACXGM010005845.1:0-34115 GCA_016801145.1 Umbra pygmaea
GGACCAAACAGGACACTGTAGACATGGGGACCAAACAGGACACTGTGTTTAACTGCGGGGGGAGGAATCTACCACATTCATTCCCATCACTTTGTTAGTATGTGTGATGATGACTTCTGTTTTATGATAGGATGGTTAATGTATCTGCTGATTCATTTGAAATCATGTATTTATTCCTGCCATGGGTTGTTTCTATTGATTTATCCCTGCCATGTCACTTTCCAGCAACTCCTTGTCACAGATGTATATATGCATTGACTAAAAGCTTCTGTGTTGAATGAGAAGTGCAGTGTTGGATGGCTTGGTGATGGGCTTGCGAGAAGCATGTGAGCGCCCTCGACCATCCTGCACCTGCTCAGTTGTTGCCGACAAGGCAGGGTCACTGGGGAGTTGACATGACCAATTAATTATAAAAAATGAATGTGCCCTTGACTTGCTGTTATACGTTTCTTATTACAGAGGAAGCTACAGTGAAATTATTTAATACTGTATGTACAGACAATGCATACTCTTTGCAGTAAATTCTGCACAGTGTCAGTGGTAGAGAGTGAGCTAATGCATGCATTTTCTTAATTATGCAGTTTGTAGCATATTGATGCTCAGCTCTTTTTTCTCTGCGCATATGCATATATTTCTAAATGCATTGCTCTATAAAGGACTTATGAATTAGTTGTGTGTAAGCTCTTACATTGATGCTTGTTTTGTCATAATTGCACTATGTGTAATTGGTTTGGGTTTCTGAGAGAAACGGTGCATCACATGCACACTAGCAGAGACATGCACAAACTAACACATGTTTACACACACACAGATGAGCGGCTTTTTTGCTAGACAGCCATTGTTGGCTTCAGCGAGCTCTCATCAATTAGGATGCACTTTTTTTATTTCACCGTTATTTAACCAGGTTAATTGATTGAGAACAGGTTCTCATTTGCAATCTTGACCTGGCCAAGACAAGGCACATGGTGCAAGGCGACATTAAGTTACACCTGAAGTACAAACATTCAGGTATACAGTTACATATATAAATGGTATTAGGTTAGATAAAAAAAAATACTGCAACAATAAAATACATTCAGTGCAAATATGGTTTAAATTGAGAGGTAGATTATTGTAATGTAAAGTGGCAGTAAAAGAGAAATAACACTAGGATAGGTAACATGATGAACATGGCTGAAAATGGTAATGTGCAAATTATACAGACAGCTGTGCAGTTGATTATGTGCAATATGCATTAAGGCTTTTGATGGGTACGCTAGAGCATAAACGGGCAGAGAGAGGGTGTAAGGTCAACATGTGCTGCGTGACAGTGGACTGAAGTTTCAGGGATTTCTGTAAATTGTTCTAATCGTTAGCAGCAGAGAATTGGAAGGAGAGGCGGCCAAATGAGGTGCTGGCTTTTGTCGTGACAAGGGAGATATACCTGCTCCAGCGCAGGTTGAGAGTGGGTAATGCTATGGATATTAATGACCTTAGGTAAGGTGGTGTTTTGCCTAGTAAGGACTTGTAGATAAGGTGGTACCAGTGGTTCAGGCACCGGTGTGTAACGAGGGCCATCCCACTAGTGAGTAGAAGTTGCAGTGGTGGGTGTTGCATGGAGCATTGGTAACAAAACGGATGGCACTGTGGTATACCACATCCAATTTCTTGTGAAGAGAGATTGAAGCATGAATTCAGATGAATTCCCCAGACATTCTTCCGCTCTCACTTCCGCAGAGCTAGCAATTCACACAGTGATGCATTAAAAACTCTGTACCTAACTGTGTCTCTTGCAGCTATTGTCTATGTTTGCGCCAAATTCACAGTTGCAGATGGTTTGGATTTTTAGACTCTTCATTTCTTGGTTGTCAAACAGTCACAGACCTTGTGGTTCCACACATTCAGAATGTGATTTATTTCTGGTTGAATTATTTGAAGTGGAATAATAGACTAACGCCATACAAAAGGTCAAAGTCATATTTTGTAGAAAGTCTAAGACCAAATGTAATAGTGAGATGAGATGAATAAAAAATAGGAAAAAATAAAGCTTTAAAAAAAAATGCTCAGCACAACGGAATAATATTTTATGGGTGTCAGGTGGCTCAGTGGTTAGGTTGTCAATCATAAGGTTGCTGGTTCGATTCCCGAGTTGGCCAAATAAGTGTTGGTGCCCTTGAGCAAGGCACTGCACCCTAAGTTACGTTGCTCTAGACAATATCTCTCTACTTACTTTAACCTCTTAAGGATCGGGCTCTGATCGAAAGGTTGAAAGTCTGGAAATAGTTTGTGATAGTTGTAGTGATACCAAGCGGTAGATTGTAAACAATGCAGTTTGCGGTAAAGTTTTCATGTACACATGGATTATACCAATAAAAACAATGCTCCCTTTCATTGCTGGGACCCTTTGGATGACGAGTCAGAGAAAGATAGCTCACTGTAAGTACACATATTTTTGCACTCACGTCACATGATAATGTGGCTTTATATTCTTATCATTGCTATTGTAAATCGGATAAGTTAGCTAAATTTGTAAAATTCGAAACTTTTTTTTTTAATCTACACTTGTGAACAGTGATTCTGAGAAGTTTTTTTTTAATTTGGGTCCAAAACGTCCTGCGGGCGGGACACTGATTGAGGTTAAGTTGCTTTGGATAAGAGTGTTATTGAAATAGAAAATGTTCCTCATTTATAATTTCCCCTACATAGATTTTACCTTTGACAATGTAGCTTACATAATACAAACTAAAACTATAGACACTCTGCAGACCTTTATTTTGAAATTAACATGAAAATTAGAAGTCTTATTGTTGCAACCAAATGTGACTTGTGACTTGAAAACAATGACTTGGTCCCACCTCTGGTAAAATGTAATAATAGTGGCGAAGGTGGATTGGTTTCACGGATTCGGGAGGCACGGACAGACATAGGACAAAGAAAAAAGCAATAAGATAGTTTGTTTGATCTGAAACTACAAAGAGGTTAAGAATGAGAGAGAATGCAACCCAACCCAAAACGGGTCATAACTGCAATGATTTAGCTCCATATGGGCCTTTGTAACAGTTTAGTGTCAGAGACAGAGAGAGAGGAGGGTTTAGAAAGAAGAAGAACCTGAAGGCGCAGTCCAGAGACTGGGCCAGATTTATTGAGTGGCGCTCCACTTTTAAAAGCCTTCCCCGCATTACATTAACTCTGCGATTATGGGGAGAGCAAAGAAGACGTAGCTGTAAACCATGTCCACTTTCATAAAATGCTGCAGGTGAGCTTTATTGATGGATAGTGTTGTGGCTGTCAGAATGTTCAAAATGCTACCTGGGTGACCGTACACAGGTGTATCAGATTTTATATCCTGTGAAGGCACATACTGTATTTGCGTAGTCAGAATGTTAGTATACCCAAGGCTCAAGCACAATGCTTTTGATTACATGATTGTTTTGAGATTACTTATAAGGGTTGTAGTCATTTTGAAGTATTGCCCAAAACTCCTGATTCACATTATATTTTTTATTGAATCTACAGTATGGCACAGTAGTTCTGATATTTCATTTTTTTCAAAATGTTCCTTCAATATGCAATTATACAACCTTTTATTGTACATAACATATTTGAAATAATTCAACATTACAGCAAATGCCAGGCAGAAGCATCACTTCCCATAGGCAGCAGTACCATGTCACTAGAGCAGCATCAGACCAGGAACTCACTGCTGTCCAGATCCACCATGCCTGGCTGATGCTTGACCATTTGTACAGTATTAACACTTTGAGCGTCCCAGCCACTTGTCAGCTAGAGGCACATTTCAGGTTCAAAACTAAACTGCGATGGTCAGCTGGGTGCTATAAAGAGGCCACTGCATGCGGGACAACTGGCTCTAAAATGTTGCTTTTGTTCATTCCAGCATGGTCCCAGAAACAATGAAGAATGTCTAACAAGCCCACCCAACGAAGCTCGGCTCGGTTTCACTCTGTCTAAGGAAAGGGTATGCATGTTAATTAGGAGGCCTGTCGTGGCAAATTACTCGTCTGTTCTTTCACTAGCCCATTACTAGTTAATTATCCTGAAGACATCTTCCACATTAAAGGGTGGACATGAGGGAGGGGAACTGAGGTCACCCTTATTACAAGCTTTAAAACAGAGGGAACAGCTGGAGGTGAGGGCTGTCTGTTTGACATGCCTCCCAAAAGGTAACCTTCTCTTACTTGACACTTGTTTTACCCAGAGGGTTATGCTTCCCTATATGGCTCCAGTCAAGTAGTGTACTAAATAGGGGATATGGAGTGGCATTTGCATATTTAGGTGTAATACTCTAGGTTGATATTTGACATCAATAGCCCGCTGATTGCCATCCAGTCTCCAGACCTCCCTAAACCTTTAGTTCATTTATCACATGTGGCTGCTTATTGGGCAGAAAGTTGACAGAATAAAGGTAGCCATTCATTTTGAACCAAAAATACAAATTCACTATGTTTGCCCTTCAAAAACTTGACAGCCTGCGAAGAATGTTGAGTTCCTCACGGAGAACAAAATATTTGCTAGCTAGGTTGTTGGGTACATGGTGAACTATCAAGCAGACTACATTGTTGAGTGTGATTAATTAACAATGATGGCAAAAAAAATAACAATCATGAGACAACTTTGTAAATTTTAAAGATTCAAATTTTCTCCACCTTGCTTTTGATTAGCTAAGGGACCTTCATGCGCACCCCTGACCTGGATGGAGTTCTGGGCTGTATTCACAGAACATTTTAAGGCTAATTGAACTCCTGACTTGCTGATTTAGGAGAAACTCTTAAAAATAATGGGTGTGTCACTCCTAATTTTCAGACTACATTTTCATCTAACAGTATTTCACAAAACTCAAGAGGACTCCTCAAGTTGACTTCTAAATTCACTAAGGCCAAATCAGAAATGATCCTAAAATGCATAGCTTCTTCCTATAAAGGCAATTAATGTTTTGAATTATAGCCTACATTACATTTCAATATAGTTTGCGATGACATATAGTGAGATAAAATTATGTCAAAAATGTTTTATGTCAGAAATACATTGAAATATTGTGCTCTAGTGTAGTTAATTGCCCAATTCTCTTATAATCCGTGCAATATTTGTCCCTTGAATCATGCAATATATTCGCCCTTTTGAGACAGAAAATACAAATGCATTTCACAAAAATACACATTTATCTGCAGGCACATATTTTCACAAGGGTCTGTTTTGGTTTACAAAGTTATCCCAACTTCTAAATGTCTCTTTAATACAACTGTACATCTCAGAATTTCTCCCAAATTACGTTCTCAGGAAACTATTTTGAAAACCTGAATTACGTTATAAAAATTAACATATTTAGGGTTTTTTACGTTTGAACTGCACGTTTCGTTATTAGGCTATATTTGTAATTCTATTACGTTGCACCTGTACATTTCGTTCAGCGGATTTATGCGAGAACATTCCATACATTCCATACCGTTTGAAATTATATTGCAACATTCACAGTTAAGGTTAGGTATGAGGATACTAACGGTTAAGGTTAGGCATGAGGTTACTAAGGGTTGAGGTTAGATATGACATTACTGAGGTTACGGTTAGGATTTAGGTTAGGGTTAACATATTACAAAAAACCGACAATCATCTGTGTGCATGACACATGCAATGTAGAACAAAACACACACAAAGTGCCAGTCTGGATTTGAACTCGCGAACACTGGCATGCCAGTCGCTGATTAAACATGTAACAGATAATTTTGTATTGACGAGTCAGTATATAAATCTCAGTTTCATGTTTATAGTCAATATATAATTCTCAGTTCAATGTTTATAGTCAATATATAATTCTCAGTTTCATTTACATAAGTGACACTACGGCTACATATTAATTTGAATATCTTTATTTCAAAAAGGCTACATTAAACATCTTGCTGTGATTATTTCAGTGACACACCCATCCCCAATCAGCCAATCACTGCGGGCATAGTACGTAAACTCGTTCATGAAAATTTACATCATCCATGGCATTGGGGTCAACCATGCCTCTACTTTTAGTATAAGAGTTAACAGAATTCCTTACTAAAAGTTGGTCTTAGCAGCTCTGTGAATAGGTTTTAAGTTTTAAATTGTTTAGTGCTGTTTAGGAGTCCTTTTAGTGGTAAGACTTAACTTAAGACCGCCTTAAGACTTAACACGGATTGAACAATCTCATACATGAGAGTGCCGTTTTCAGATGTGTTCGTAATGTACACTTCAAACCAAACACATGCATTCTGACTTCTGACTTCTTTTTAGCTATGCAACAAAGTCTGCATGTACACATTGTAAAGATCATCATCATCGCCATCATTAATGTTATCATTGGATAAGTGGCATTACCATCATTACCTGCAATGTTAAAAGAGTGACCACAATTTCTCTCAGCCATCCAGTCCTTTGAATCCTTGAAATGAAATACAAATCGTTTTCCAGGTTAGCATGGCTTTGATGGAGGTTTCACCACTGGTTTCCCTGCTCCCATTCTTTGATGAGTCCACTGAAGCCCAACATCAGAACTGTCGTTCTGAAGAAATTAATTCCTAGACCCGTTTTTCATTGCTCAAAAGTTGGAGGTTTCCTCGCCTGCCTCACTACAATGATGAAACAAAATAGAGCCTCATTAAGCTGCCATAATCAATAGAGCCTTTCATTAGCCGCACAAGATCAGAGGGAATTGGAACTGGAGCACCTGCTACTGATCCACCATTTTGGCTCTTTTTCAGATGCACCATTTAATAATGAGATGTATAAATCATTGCATGTTGGATTTATGTGTTCTTTGGCATGGAGTATTATACCAATATAATAGAAACTCCAATTCTGCAGAAGTGTGAAACTCATCTATATGACAGTCATGATCAGTCTGAGATGGGAGACCAGATGCTGATGGAAGGGGTGATGCCAGTAGGGGGCACTTTTCACTCTGATCTATGGATTAAAGCCCCAAGGCAATGAGCAAGACAGAATATTGGACATGTTGTTTTTGTTTTTTGAAGGTGCATTAAAAACTATGCAGTTAAAGGTTAGTTCACTTTACTTCAAAGATCAAGAAGAGATCACATTTCATTTTTGCTTCTCCCTTCACTTTCCAAAAAAATAAAATAAATGTATGCCCTTTGGGACTGCATTACCAAATGATTACATTTCACCTGATTAGAATCGTAGTAATACCATACATTGCAACCCTGTCACCTAATGTCAAATGGAGTCTGTGAGCACTTGTTGAGAACTTCACTCATTCCATGACATTTTGTGACATTTCATGACATTTCAGGACAATGGAGTGCACCACGACCCTTAAAGAAACACAGCAATACATAACCAGAACTAAATCAAACACAACAGTTGCTATGTTTTACTTCATCACATGGTTCACATAGGCTTTTGTTCTGACAATTATGAAAATGACTAAGCACAATAGCGTCTAATTAAATTGTATCTGCATGCGTTGCACACTCATTATATAAGCCCCTGATCAGGTATCTATCGCGGTGTATATAATCTACAGTATATTTAGGAAACATGTTCCAACTTGACTAATTGGCATCTCGACATGCACCTAATAGATAAAGGCTTTGAGTTTAAATGCATCCCTTGATTCATTCATCAAACGGTGAGTTAGAACACAAGCCCTAAACATTCCATTCTCTATACTGGACAATAATGGAGTTTTAAAAATCAGGATTCGATCAGTTACCATGTTAGGCTCTTAAAAGTGAGGATCTATTGGGGCATGTCCTCTTGACGATACAATAATGCAAAATATCTTCTGACAGAAATCTAGTTTGCTGATATTCAAAGGTTTCCCTGAGGCTATATTTGTTGTTTCATAATCTCATTCCACTAATCATGAAGCTGACTTGTTGTAAACCGATAATGTTATTGTTGTGAAAAAAAAAAACGTGGAGTCACTTCTTACATGGGTAATTCAGTAAAGATGATATATTCAAATAGTTGTTTTACTCAATTAAAAGTAGTACATCTAAATGTTGGTTTTATTATGGTGTTGTTATTTATTGCAATGGTATTTTTCTCTATAAAATATTTTTTTGTGTAAACATAAGTATCTCTTTATGATTGTTCTAAATTAAAATGTTCAAATAGATGTGAAAATAGAATGTTATCAAAGAAAAATCCCTCAAGCTAATCTTTTATTATTTTTATTTTCTTGGTGTGGGGAGGTAAAAACTAACGTCCTCCATTTTCACCCCTCACAATATTATTGTATCTAATAGTGAAAATTGAAAATTGGGCCAGCTGCACTCTTTTTCCTTCGTGACTGGCCATCTTCTTTCCCCTTAAGCCCTATCTCATCGGCAACAACTCAGCATCCACAGAATGGTCAAAGATTAATCACATGCTTCCTACAAACATGTGATGCAAAGCCGTCTAATTCTTATGAAAGCCTTAAGTTTATACATGCATGGGAGGTTACACATCTGTCAACTATACAACCGTTATTGATTTTACAGGTGCCGAACTTACACAAAAGGAGTCGCTGTAGAGAGACTTGACAAATAACCCACGTCTGACTATCCCCACATGAAAGGATCATATATCCACATACACTCACCTAAAGGAATATTAGGAACACCATACTAAAACTGTGTTTGACCCCCTTTTGCCTTAAGAACTGCCTTAATTCTACGTGGCATTGATTCAACAAGGTGCTGAACGCATTCTTTAGAAATTTTGGCCCATATTGATAGGATAGCATCTTGCAGTTGTTGGAGATTGGTGGGATCTACATCCAGGGCACGAAGCTCCTGTTCCACCACATCCCAAAGATGCTCTATTGGGTTGAGATCTGGTGACTGTGGGGGCCATTTTAGTACAGTGCACTCTTTGTCATGTTCAAGAAACCAATTTGAAACGATTCGAGCATGTGACATGGTGCATTATCCTGCTGGAAGTAGCCATCAGAGGATGGGTACATGGCGGCCATAAAGGGATGGACATGGTCAGAAACAATGCTCAGGTAGGCCGTGGCATTTAAACGATGCCCATTTGGCACTAAGGGGCCTAAAGTTTGCCAAGAAAACATCCCCCACACCATTACACCACCACCACCAGCCTGCACAGTGGAAACAAGGCATGATGGATCCATGTTCTCATTCCGTCTACGCCAAATTCTGACTCTACCATCTGAATGTCTCAACAGAAATCGAGACACATCAGACCAGGCAACATTTTTCCAGTCTTCAACTGTCCAATTTTGGTGAGCTCTGGCAAATTGCAGCCTCTTTTTCCTATTTGTAGTGGAGATGAGTGGTACCCGGTGGGGTCTTCTGCTGTTGTAGCCCATCCGCCTCAAGGTTGTGTATGTTGTAGCTTCACAAATGCTTTGCTGAAGACCTCGGTTGTAACAAGTGGTTATTTCAGTCAAAGTTGCTCTTCTATCAGCTTGAAGCAGTCGGCCCATTCTCCTCTGACCTCTAGCATCAACAAGGCATTTTCGCCCACAGGACTGCCGCATACTGGATGTTTTTCCCTTTTCACACCATTCTTTGTAAACAGTATGTTTGTGCGTGAAAATCCCAGTACCTGAGCAGATTGTAAAAATACTCAGACCGGCCAGTCTGGCACCAACAAACATGCCACGCTCAAAATTGCTTAAATCACCTTTCTTTCCCATTCTGACATTCAGTTTGGAGTTCAGGAGATTGTCTTGACCAGGACCATACCCCTAAATGCATTGAAGCAACTGCCATGCGATTGGTTGAGTAGATCATTCCATTAAGGAGAAATTGAATGGGTGTTCCTATTAATCATTTAGGTGAGTGTATGTTGCAGAATTATAATTTTTTTAATTCTGTTTTACATTACGGTGATGATTCTGTATGAGGAAATATGTTACGTTGTGTATTGACGGTTGTGCGGAAGCATGTAATGTAAGTTGTGAAGAGTGTGTCTCTGTAGTTGGAAGTAAACCTATGTGTACGTTGTTATACTTATATGATTAGGCTATTTCAGTGTCCGTGCCACTGTTTGAGAGCATGTGTAGCTCATTAAGTATTACGCAGTGCACTCGCTTCAGATGTACGCTGCTACCTGAGTTGTTTGCATGTTTCCCAGATTGTTTGTCTGTCAAATAAATCCACCATTCATTTCAACTACCATTCTACCTGCTTGTTGGCTTCCCTGTCTCTACACACCCTACACAGCTAACATGCTAATAAATTTTGTACAATTTACATATTTTGACTCGTTTGTATAAGATAGTAATTGTCTTTTTCGCAGTAGTTAATGTAATGCAGTACTATGGAAGCCCTGATGCCCAAGGCAAAAAAAAGGTTATTGTTGCCCCGAGACTAAGTCTATCTCGTTTAAATTATATTATATCTCATTCAAACAAGATAAACTTAGTCCCTGGGCATTTTTTAAAAATATATATTATTTATTTATTTTTACATTTTTATTCCTCATTCAAACAAGATACTAAGTCGTTCAAACAAGATACTAAGTCGTTAAAATGAAGTAAACTTAGTCTCTGGTCAAAAAAGAAGAAAAAAATACTTTGGGCTCAAAGCTATTGGCTGAATTATGAAATTTTGGTGTGACACGATACTATAGATAGGATTGCAAGCACTGGTTGTTTTGGTAATGGAAGATCATGATATCATGCTTAAATAAGTAATTCAAAAAAGATGAATTTAGTCTCGGGGTAAAAATAACTTTTTTTCTTGCCTTGGGCTTCAAGGCTTTTGTAAATGATGGCCTAAACTGGTGGTTATTTTTTTTTATTGCCAACAATAGTTATAATCCCAATCACAATAACACGATGTGTTGATGAGAAGTGCTTAAAATACTGAATAAACATATATTTCATTATCTTAACATATAATATTACATGTTCAAATATATAATATGCAATGTTTTATGATATTGTGGGAAGCGCAAGTTATAGATTTCAGTAACATATTCATGACACATATGTACATATATGTTGAGATTTTTTGCATGAGTTTTCCGTGTGGGTCTACCCGTTCAACTCAGGCAGCGCAGTACTAATTTGTGCCATCCCAAGCTGAGCCAACGGGCATCATCAGAACACAATCCAGGGCACGCTTATGACCTCAGTTATCTTTGCAGAGCTGCCTGTAGAAGTGACTAAGGCAGCATGAGACCAAAAAATCTCTGCCCATAATGCTTCCCACATCCTGCCAAAATTCTGGCCAATTGGCAGGGCCAGCTCTGTCAATTTTGGCGCCCTAGGTGAGATCTGGTGATGCACACACCCGCACACATACACAATTATTACATTACATTACATTATTTTTCAACAGAACATTACATACCACTGGCTCTACAGATGGTAGCGTGCGAGATGGCTCTGTGCTACATGACTCTGCTGAGACTCATAGATACAGTACAGTGTATCCCGAAAGTATTCACAGCACTTAATGTTTTCCATTTTTTTTTATTTTACACTTTTTTTTCAAAATGGATTAAATTAATTGTTTCCCACAAAATTCTACAAACAATACCCCATCATGACAATGAAAAAGAAGTGTGATTGAAATCTTAGCAAATTTATAAAAATTAAAAACAAGAAAGCACAGGTACATTCATAAGTATTCACAGCCTCTGCTCAATACTTTGTTGAAGCACCTTTGGCAGCAATTACAGCCTCAAGTCTTTTTGAGTATGATGCTACAAGCTTGGCACATATTTTTTTGGTAAGTTTCTCCCATTCCTTATTGCAAGACCTCTCAAGCTCCATCAGGTTGGATTGGGAGAATCGGTGCACAGTATTTTCAAATCTCTCCAATGATGTTCAATCGGGTTCAAGTCTGGGCTCTGGCTGGGCCACTCAAGGACATTTACAGAGTTGTCCTTTAGCCACTCCTTTGTTATCTTGGCTGTGTGTTTATGGTTGTTGTCTTGTTGGAAAATGAGCCTTTGCCCCAGTCTGAGGTCCAGAGCGCTCTGGAGCAGGAATTCAGCAAGGATGTCTCTGTACATTGCTGCATTAATCTTTCCCTCGATCCTGACTAGTCTCACAGTTCCTGCCCCTGAAAAACATGCCCACAGCATGATGCTGCCACCACCATGCATCACTGTAGGGATGGCATTGGCCAGGTGATGAGTGGTGCTTGGTTTCCTCAAGACATGGCGCTTGCCAATAGTTCAATCTTTGCTTCATCAGACCAGAGAATGCTGTTTCTCATGGTCTGACAGTCCTTCAGATGGGCTTTCATGTGCCTTTACTGAGGAGTGGCTTTTGTCTGGCAATGCTGATACAGGCCTGATTGGTGAAGTTACACTGCCACTACTCCTTTTGTCTTTCTATGTTTATTATTTGTATAACAACAACAAATTAATTGATTAGAACTCATTACTATTCAGTTGTGATGCTTTCAGCAAGCTTTCTGAAAATATACTCTATCGGCAGGGGTGTAGTGGTAAAAGAAGAGGTGGGTAAACTATAAATTCTGTGATCAGGTGGACCACGACGCGGTGACCGGTAAAGTGGGCCACGGCCTACCGGTGTACAGTATGTGTATCCTGATGACATCTCTAAAGGCTATCATTTGATGGTATCAAGTAGTGGTGTAGTGGTAAGTAAAATAGTGGGAAAACTATCAACTCTTCACGACGATCATTTTAAAACGAAGAATCATCAATATCAACCGGAACATATTACATTTTTTAACTATAATTTAATTGCTTTTAATACAGGTAATACATGGGGCCTTGTGTCCATTTTACAAAAAATCTGATACAGATGCATTTCAATTCACATTCATCCCAAAAATGTTATTTGGACTTGACACCAATTTCACACAAAATACTATTTGAAAATATTCTTAATGAAATGTGTCATCTTTTTATGTTTTTTTTCCTCAATTAAGCTGCAATGCAAATATGTATAGCAAAATGCTGATGTGCATCAGTGTGAATATACAGTAAGTTATGTGATAACAAACGGATAAAAGCATGTACATAACTATCAAATGTAAGCAACACTAGCCAATAACAACCAAATTGTTCATGTTTTTGTGGTAATTGTAAACTAGCACACTTGATTCAATAATCAGCTCATCGGCAGAATCAATATAGCACTTCTCTTTGTAATTCAAGGTTTGAAAGTATCTTACTTCAATGGGTTAGACAATGATATGAAGCCATGTATTATCAACAAAAAACATTATTTGCAAAACCAAAGCACTAACCTCTCTCCTCAAGTGTTCTTCCTGAATGGCAGCCTGTCTCAGCACAACTTTGTTTTTATTAACCCTGTTTTTGTTATTAGTTACTGTACTTTAATAGTTTGGATATGTATTTGAGCTACATTTAGCTAAATATGAGCAGTATAGTACAGAGCTCTTGCATTGATTAAGGTATGCTGGCTAAATAGCTACCTACTGACTGACTACAGCTAGATAGATACAGTAGACAACTGACTGAAATATGGTATTCCTTTACCATTTCTTTACACTTATTTTCCAAAAGACTGCTTTGTTTGTATGAGTCTTTCTATTTCTAAAACAGATGCAGGAGCTAGCTGATACATTACTGTAGCTAATATAGACGTTATTAAAAAGTTGTGTTTGTCTGGCAAATTGTCTACTGCATCTTTGAGTCAGGCGCACTGGGGAGCTGCTGAACAGAATGCTGTAGCTACGTGAGGCAAATTCAGTGTGCGCAGTAAACATTCATAATTCCACACGCTGCTGGCAAATAGGTTGGTATGATTAGAATTTTGATAAAGACTATTAATGTTTTCAGCTTTGAAAAATGCTTAGAACTAAATATTAAGTAGGTAAATGATAATTTACTCAATTAAAAGGTGAGTAAACCCTATTTCACAAATAAAAAAGTTGCTAAACAGCATTTACTGTACCTGCTGCGTTTATCCTCCACATTACACTCATTGGGAGGATGCCGTAATCTCTGGAGGCGGAGCGATGTGTCGTGACGACATCTCATTCTCAATACCTTAATGCAGCGCAATATGGATAGACTTCGTTGTAGGTTTAACAACCTTTGAAACTAATAATGAACAACATGAAACTCAAACGGCATAAGCTTAATTTAAATGGCTTAGGAACGATAGGCTATTTAAATGTGGATAAATGCTATTTAGAGGTGGATAAATGCATTTAGAGGTGGATAAACGCACTTTGGATGTGGGTAAACGCTATTTCCGAATTTCGGGAGGTGCGTAAACTGCGTTTACGTGCGTTTAGCCTCTACTACATCCCTGTCTATCGGCCTGCATCAGATGTAATATGTAAATGTAGAACTAGTGAACTGTTAACAATTCTATAATTGACAGCTCCATCTACTTGTAATCTACTTACTTTAAAATAAGGTTTTTAGCTAAATTTGAAAACAACACTGATTGCAAGATTATTACCAAGTGAAAACATTTAGTAATTTAGCTGATGCTCTTAGAACTTACAGTAAGTGCATATATTTATGAGACGCCAAGTGAAACAGGTTTTAAAACAACCACAACTCAGCAGTAAGAGCATTCTAATATTTGAACAGTGTACATACAGTACCTGTTTTAAGATTTTTTTCCCCACTTCCATTCTGTGTTTTTTAATTTGCTGATCTGTCACCATTTGTGACTGTGAACTAGCCATTGTCTTAATGCAATTTTGTCCGCCAAGTTCCTAACAGTTAACCCAGCGCCCCAACCGGTAAGGTACAGAGATGAGCAAGGCTCATGAGGAAGGTTGTGAACTTTTTCTGGTTGCGGACAAATTTGACACATTGCCCCACTCTCGCTACACTGAGGAGCTGTTAAGTAGAGCGCTCGACATTTGAGAAAGAGAGAGATGGATACGCTTGATTTCATTCAGTGTGCCAGCAACAATCAATACAGCAAGCATTGAGTTTTACATTTTTGCCTGGTAGCAATTTTGCTTGCAAAATTGGCAACCTTGAAGACCGCCTTGTCTACCTGTGCCAGAATAAGGGTCTTGCCAATTGGCGTGGCTGCTTGGGGCTTCTCAGCTGGTGGTCAAAATAAAACATTTGTGTTCACTGAACTTTTAACATTACATTTTACCCTAGTAACTACAGTGCCTTGCGAAACTATTTGGCCCCCTTGAACATTTTAACCTTTTGCCACGTTTCAGGCATCAAACATAAAGATATAAAACTGTAATTTTTTGTGAAGAAGCAACAACATTTGGGACACAATCATGAAGTGGAACGAAATTTATTGGATATTTCAAGCTTTTTTAACATATAAAGAACTGACACATTGGGCGAGCAAAATTATTCAGCCCCTTTACTTTCTGTGCAGCTAACTCTCTCCAGAAGTTCAGTGAGGAGGTCCATTGAAAGCACAGAGAGCATCATGAAGAACAAGGAACACACCAGGCAGGTCCGAGATACTGTTGTGGAGAAGTTCAAAGCCGGATTTGGATACAGAAAGATTTCCCAAGCTTTAAACATCCCAAGGAGCACTGTGCAAGTAATAATATTGAAATGGAAGGAGTATCAGACCACTGCAAATCTACCAAGACCTGGCCGTCCCTCTAAACTTTCAGCTCATACAAGGAGAAGACTGATCAGAGATGCAGCCAAGAGGCCCATGATCACTCTTGATGAACTGCAGAGATCTACAGCTGAGGTGGGCGAGTCTGTCCATAGTACAACAGTCAGTCGTATACTGCACAAATCTGGCCTTTATGGAAGAGTGGCAAGAAAAAAGCCATTTCTGAAAGATATCCATAAAAAGTGTTGTTTAAAGTTTGCCACAAGCCACCTGGGAGACACACCAAACATGTGGAAGAAGGTGCTCTGGTCAGATGAAACCAAAATGAAACTTTTTGGCAACTTTTTTTTAATCCAATCGAGAATCTGTGGAAAGAACTGGAAAAGCTCTACATCCAACCTCACTGACCTCGAGCTGTTTTGCAAGGACGAATGGGCAAAAATTTCAGTCTCTCAATGTGCAAAACTGAGACATACCCCAAGTGACTTACAGCTGTAATCGCAGCAAAAGGTGGCGCTACAAAGTATTAACTTATTTTTTGCACACCCAATTTTTCAGTTTTTAATTTGTAAAAAAAGCTTGAAATATCCAATAAATTTCGTTCCACTTCATGATTTTGTCCCACTTGTTGTTGATTCTTCACAAAAAATTACAGTTTCATATCTTTATGTTTGAAGCAAAAATTACAGTTTCATATCTTTATGTTTGAAGACTGAAATGTGGCAAAAGGTTGAAAAGTTCAAGGGGGCCGAATACTTTCGCAAGGCACTGTATTTTCATCCAAAAGAGGAAAATACACTTAATCTCCTAATAACCTCAGAGGGCAGTGTATAAAAATATTTAATTTTGCAGAGCTGTCCCATGACGATGGCATTGTACTGTAGTCTATGCTACCAGAGAAACCTGAATTATGCATGACTGTGCATGCTCGTGATATGGGAACACTAAATTCCTGGGCTGTTCAAAGGCTCCATCATGGAGTCTCTGCTCTGTGACTGCTGGTTGTTTGAGCGCTATATCCACAAGGGCTTATGGAAAGCACTAGCAGCAGCTACCAGCCACAGGGGTCAAATATTAAGTCTCCAACAAACAATGACACTCACTTGACATGAACATTGTCAACATGAGGTAGGACACTATCCTGCTGCAGCTCCACCAAGAGGGAATACCGTGAACAAAGCAGAAAGCATGTACCTTTTGCTGCTTTGAACCTGGTAACATGTGTCAAACAACACACATGCCCAGAGGGATTTTTTTACCCCAAAAACGGGACAGGCTTGCAACAAATGATGGTTTTAAATATTTAATCACAAAGAATATGTTGGTCGTCACCTTCACAGAACAACCAGTTGTGGGAATAGTCAGGTACATGGTTTACTTTCTCAACAGCTCAGATGTCCTATATTCAATGTTTTGAGTAATCTTCAGAGCTTTTTTTAAAGAATTGTTTGTGGACTTTACAGCAACTTCTACTAGTTGTGGGAATTTTCAGAGGACATACCCTATTGAAAAATCACTAGAGGATTCCTACTTTATGAAATGTTTTATGCAATATTGGACGGAAATGGATGACAATGATGTTGTTTATGACCATGGCTTTGCTACAACTTCACAGTATGAGTTTGAGCATTGAGACGGGCCTTCCGATTTCACCAAGTCTTCTGATTTCATTATAATAATAATGCTTAGGGTCCACCATGTGGGTGGACTTGAACACATTTATCGTATTTTGGGTTTTTCTGTTACAATATTTTATCTCACATTTTTGGTAAGTTTATTTACTTAAATCTGCATATTTAGAGAGTGGCTTTATATTAACATTTCACTTTTAGTCCATTCCTATTTGTTGACCCCTGGACAATCCTAGGTCAAGTAAATAAAATATTATATAGGGTAAGATAAGTAACTATTAATTTAAGGTAAATTGATAAAATTTTTACCTTGTATGATGGGAATTTATTTCTGAAGATGTGACAAATGTCCTTGGTTCAATCCCCACATGGGTACCTCTCTAATATTGCAATATGGCTTGGCGCGCAGTGCAATGTCTAAGTTAAACAAATGATTCACTCAAAAAAGACCACACAGCAATTAATACAACAAATGTGCATATGGGCCATTTTAGATCACAGACAGCTGTTTCCAGAGATGTATTGTCTCAGTATTGCCCTATTTAACCTTGGGCAATAAATGTACCTGCTCATTACTACCCACTTGGTAACCAGAATATTTTAATTGACTTGAACCAACGGATTAATAAATAGAGTGGATTGTTTATTCATTACCTATATCTAGTGTATCATCTAACATACATCGATTTATATCTAAGTAATCTTAATAATTCATATAAAAAATGTGTGACAATTACTAGCAGCCCTAGAAATGTTGATGTGTCTAGACATTCATATGTACTTTGAAGTTTGACTAAGTCATTCTGAACTTTTAGTCAGTCACCCATGATTTCCTGTTTCACTGTTATTAGGTGACACATGCCAAAATCTTTTGTCTTATAGCCTGAAACCAAAGCCCATTAAAATATATATTTTTTGTTCCAGCTTTATATTCACATTCTGCCTTACAACATTCAATTAAAGTAAAAAGGCAACAGTTCGGAAATGTACAAATAAATGAATAACAGAGTTAGGAAAGTGATCAGTCCCATAATATGTCATAGAGTCACTGTTTGCTTTAATTCCAGCAATCAGTCTGTTTGGACATGTCTCCATTAGTTTTTAATTTGCTAATATTTGCCCATTTTCCCTGCCATATTGTTCGAGTTCAGTCATATTTTGTTGTGAGTGTCGGGCGATTGACTGTTGTCTTCAAGTTCATCCACATATTTTCACTTGAATTTAGATCAGGGCTCTGACATGGTCACTCAAGTACATCCACAATCTTATTCTTGAAGACAAATTCTGTAGACACCTACAAATACCTAGGGGTAGACTCTTCACTCTCCTTACAGACCCACATTAACCATCTCTAGTCCAAAATTAAATCTATCAAAATTCCAAACTAGATAAGAGTCAGTCAGGAAGGATAAGGAAAGACCAATTGTGGCCACCACCTGCAAAACCATTCCCTTTTTGGGGGTTGTCTTGCTGCTGCCTCTCCAATGCACCTGTTTTCGCTTCCATTTGCATCAAAACAGTTGACGTTGATTCATAATCTCTTGGACATATTGATATCCCTTCAGTTTAATTGACTTGGTGTTATACAGTAATAATTGTGGGTTCTGTACATTCTTTTAAGCAGTGTATATTTATGTATATATAAAAAGTGGTAAACTGGTACACATTGATTTTGATATAAAAAAATATTGACTAATAATAATAATAATAATAATAATGTAATGAGCTACCCAAGTCATGTTTTATGGGTTCTGGTCATGTGACGTGTGCAGGAATATGCAAATGTATTAACAAAGTCCAGAAAAAAATCAATTTAACTTCATTATTTTAAACAAAACCTTATTGATGAAATTCAATTAATATTAGTCATGGCAAGCATGAGAATAATAACTGAATCATACACAGAGATTTAATTGAATAAAAAATGGTTCATTAAATTAGAAAAATACATACTACTTGAATTGCAAGTTGGTAGTTAACTTACATACATAGCAGGTATGATCTGAAAAATGGCTAACATGCCAAGCCCAATATCTCTAAAGGAGAGAAATATTATATGACAGCAGGCAGGAACCAGGCAGGAGCACAGTACAATAGCAAGACAGACAATGAAGAGAGTGATCTCAGGGTTAGATAAAGAGAAAAAGAACATTCTTCTTCCTATACCACTGCCAAGATCATGGACACCAAAGGATGTCAAACTAAATAATCCTCAAACATTCCCAAGGTGATCCTTTTGGGACCTTAGAATTCCTGGTAGCACAGTTAGTAATGCTCAGTTTTGGTCTAACGTTTCCTGGAATGGTTGTAAAAGCCTCTCGCACAGGGCCGGACTGGCCATCGGGAGGATCGGGAGTTTTCCCGAACGGCCGGTCCATTCCGGGCCTAACGGGCTGTCACATTTTACTTTGACGGCTGGTCGGACATATTAAAAAAAGGGACAGTAGGCTGAAATGGACTGCCTGTTGCATCTGCAAAACTGCTCTCTGGCCCAGCCGTCAAATCGGGAGAGAGTTCCTTTATATTCAAATGAGGAGAAACCCAGAGTGAATGACTGACGAACGCGCGCACCCCCCCCCCCCCGGCCGCTCCATCCAAAGTCCAGAGCCGAATTTTTGTCCCAGTCCATCCCTGCTCTCGCACAACTCACAAAGCTCACCTGAAGAACATTTCCAACTCAAATTGTTCTCCCCCATGTCAGACCCCTGGCCAAATATTCATTGAAATCTTCAAATGGATATATAAATGTGTCACTCCTTTGCCTATCCTATGTGATAATCAAGAAATCACAGCAAGCATGCTTTGATTAGCCATATCTTGAATAGCATTTCTTAAAGATGCACTCTGGTCACATGATCACAGAAATTGTCATGGAAATCTCAAATGAGCTTGATTTGTTTAACCTAGGTATAAGCTTTATTTTTTATTTTGAGTTTTATTTTTTGTCCTCCAGTGAGCAGTATTTTTGAAGGTTGTGTTGTTTACATTAGCTAAGCCATCTAATGTCACTGCTACATAGGCAAAGTTGCTACATATAGTAAAATTATCTAGAATTATTGTGTGACATAATAAAGGGAGCACAAACTTCACCATTCAATGTTCAAGTATAGTGAAAGAGTTGGCATTGAGAAAGAGTTTTGTTGGCCAAGGGCTTATGTTTATTTGGGCTTATATTAGAACAGTGCTGGCAAGGGCATAGATTTGTGATGTATATTGGTCAGAGACCATTGGTCAGTAGAATTGTTACTTTTTTCCGGGGTGATCAAATTCACCTGTCTGTAATAATTGGATAGTTGCAGGTTTATGTTTGCTGGGTTTTTAAATTTGAAAGGTTATTCCCAATGGCATCATTTGAAATGTAAACCTGTTAAAAAAAATGTGATTTGTATTTGCAATGCAACATTTTTTTTGCAGGGTAAAATAATATATGTACTTTTTGTCATTTAATCCTTTTGATTTAATGCTTTGAGGTAAAATGGTGGAATTTCCCTTTATTTATGCCTGTAATTGTCTCTGCTCAGAATGGAGGGGGGAGCTTCATGAGATGTTGGGCAGGTAGAGGAACGAGCATGGATGGGAATGCAACAAAGTTCTTAATGAAATTCAGAGTTAAGCGGTGCGTCAGGATGGCCTGACGGAAATCGATGCAGCTCTTTTGTGGCAAACAAGAGGTGCGATTCTCGGCAAGGTTCTGACGTTTTGCCGTTTGCCTTTGAAGAGCATTTAATGACCCATCACGGCTGGACAGCAAATCTATTTTTTAGGGCAGTAATATATGTATCCCGTGGACAATCTTTAATGAAAACAAAAAGCAGATGGGATTATAATGCCTATACTATAATATATATATAAAAATGACTTTCCCTAAAATTGCTGAAATTCCTGTTAATTTATTTTGCTGCTGCAAAATAAGATATTTTTTGTAGTAGCGGTCAGTCTTAAAGTTTTTAGCAGTTATTAACTGCATAGGAGGCTGATAAGGTCACAGTAATGATCTGTGCATTTTGTTTGGTTCTGGGTTTCCTAAAGTAATTGCAAATTATGCCTGCTTGCTTTATTCTTTATGCTCCATTTCTCTGCTTTTAAGTCTGTCTTCCTGATTTTATTGTATTTTGAGTCTCTTATTCCAAAGCATAGCCACAGTAAGAGTCTTGGAACAAACACACTCCCTGTGTACTATTTCTTGTTTCTCCACAACGGGCAATTGGGTTTATTTCTGGCTCATTGCACCACAGTGAAACCCATCCCACCAGTGCTAAATTCATCATGTATTACCTCCAGAGTTATTCTTTTTTCACTGTCTTTTAACTCCCCCTCCTTCAGGAATAACCTGCATTATCTCTGTCTCACTCAAATCCTCTTTTACTTCACCGATGGGTTTCTTTTTCTCTCCTCTCTCTCCCTTGCTCTCTCATTTCCCACTTCCTCTACCAATGACCTGCATTTTCTCTCTATCACTCTCTTTCCCCCCCCCATCTCTCTCCCCCATCTCACTCTCCTCTCACTGCATAACCAAAGCCCTGAATGACCCGCTGTATCTCTCCCTCTCTTTCTCCACCAACAATGACCTGCATTTTCACAGTTGCTGTTTTTTTTTGCCTCTGAGAAGAGTTATTATACCGTCATACTCTGCCTCAACACCCCTGTGATCAGAGCCCCAAAGGCTGTGTGCATTGAACATGGGTCTGCATGTGTGGGCGGGTGTTTAGTTTTTGGGTCTGTATTATGTGTTGTTCAGGCCTCATCGATCAATGACATTGTGTGGCCTGTAAAAAACAAGGGGGGAGTTTAGAGAAGCTGGAGTGAAGTCTGTTGAGTCTGAGGCAGGCTGTTGAGGTGTGGAGGAAGAGGAAATGACATCACTGCATTAATGATGCTTTGAATAATGCAGACTGATATAACTGAGCGACCTGGCTGACATGAACTGAAAGGGTATGTTAAAAATAGAATGAACATTTATGATAACGGGCGAGCTGGCATTATTGAGAGACCCCATGAGGTTCATGGAGGGGAGGAGAGGACAAATCTGACCTTTAACTGCACTGACAGCAGATGCACTCGCATTAATGGGCAAATATATTGTACACACATGAATACATCGAAGTCTCTGCATGAGTACTGTACTCCACTATATGTACATTTTTATCTAATGTAATCACTGGGACTTCGAAGCCAAGCTTAGGGAGCAAGACTGGCTTTCACTCTGCTAAGAAGGCGAGTGCACTGTGTTCGCTGGCTTATGAAGGCTACATTGTTTATTATTGATCTCCGATTAAGTGCTCATTTGAAATGATTAAAGGATTTCTTTGGGTTGCCAGGCATCCAGTTACGGTACAGAACACTGGAAGATGCTCCTCGCTCAAATGTTGAAAGAGCGTGTCCCGTGTATGTCCAGGTTGATTTTGTATGGTGCTTACAACCAGCGTTGTGGGTTCTATTCCCACCTAGAGTCACTACAAAAGTATAGACTTGTGACAAATTAAAGGAAAAACCTGAATAACTAACTGGAGGAACATAATGCATGCAGAAGCTGTGGGGAGCATATTCCTGTCATGGTTTGGTTCCAACTTAGAGGAAAGGGAGACTGTAAATCAATACAACATTATTCTGAAAGCTCACCTTTATCCCATGGTGAAATATTTCTAGCCTGAAGAGAGTGGTCTCATTCAAGATGACAATGTCCCATTCCACAGGGCACAAGGGGTAACTGAATGGTTTGATGAGTATGAAAATGATGTGAATCATATGTTATGGCCTTTGCCTTCACCATATCTCAAATCAATTAACACCTACGGGAGATTTTGGACAGATGTGTTAGACAGCGCTCTCCACCACCATCATCAAAACACCAAATGAGGGGGTAATGTTGTTCTATCCCTCCAGTACATTACCAGCGTCTCGTAGAATCCATGCCTAGGTGCATTGAAGCTGTTCTGGAGGCTCATGGTGGCCCAACACCTTCCTGAGACATTTTATATGGGTTGTCTTTTAATTTGTCACCACTTATATATGTACACAGTACTACAACAATTGCTCTGGATAAGTGCATCTATTAAATTAAATGGTAATATGAAGACAAGGAAGAGCATTGCAGAACAGAATATAACAGACTGGAAGACCCTGGGCAAAACGTATTTACTTCACACCTCTCTGTCGTTCAGAGTTCTGTCCTATATCTTTAATAACAAGACCAGGCTGACAGCAGGGCCCACTTGGATTTGCATCCTTGGACACCTATGTTTTGTGAGGCTCATTCATATCTGACCTGCTGCAGGCTTTCTGATTTCATGAAACAGAAGACAAAAAAATAATTATTATTTTTTAATAAATTTATTTAATAAATAAGTAAAATATCCTCATGAGCCAGATGTGGAGAGGCAATTATAGCTTCATCTTTCATGTCAACATGATATACACAGATCGATATAGAATAAAGTAAACAAACAGACGCTTCCATCCTTACTGCCTAACCTACTACTGAATTCATGGAGTCGCTTAGGGATCTGCTATACAGCATGCAGGTTGTAAATGCAGCAAATAGTGTATATAGTATCTCACAAAAGTGAGCACACCCCTCACATTTCTGTAAATATTTGATTATAACTTTTCAAGTGACAACACTGAAGAAATGACACTTTGATAAAATGTAAAGTAGTGAGTGTACAGCTTGTATAACAGTGTAAATTTGCTGTCCCCTCAAAATAAGTCAACACACAGCCACTAAGGTCTAAACTGCTGGCAACAAAAGTGAGTACACCCCTAAGTGAAAATGTGCAAATTGGGCCCAAAATGTTAATATGCTGTGTGGCTACCATTATTTTCCAGCATTGCCTTAACCCTCTTGGGCATGGAGTTCACCAGAGCTTCACAGGTTGCCACTGGAGTCCTCTTCCACTCCTCCATGACAACATCATAGAGCTGGTGGAAGTTAGAGATATTGTGATCCTCCACCTTCCGTTTGAGGATTCCCCACAGATGCTCAATAGGGTTTAGGAATGGAGACATGCTTGGCCAGACCATCACCTTTAATCTCAGCTTCTGTAACAAGGCAGTCATCATCTTGGAGGTGTGTTTGGGGTCATTATCATGTTGGAATACTGCCATGTGGCCCAGTCTCCAATGGGAGGTGATCATGCTCTGCTTCAGTATGTCACAGTACATGTTGGCATTCATGGTTCCCTCAATTAACTGTAGCTCCCCAATGCCAGCAGCACTCATTCAAGCCCAGACCATGACACTTTTACCACCATGCCTGACTGTAGGCAAGACACACTTGTCTTTGTACTCCTCACCTGGTTGCCACCACACACGCTTGACACCATCTGAACCAAATAAGTTTATTTCGGTCTCATCAGACCACAGGAAATGGTTCCGGTAATCCTTGTCCTTTGTCAGCTTGTCTTCAGCAAACTGTTTGTGGGTTTTCTTGTGGATCATCTTTAGAAGAGCCTTACCTCTGGGATGACAGCCATGCAGACCAATTTAAAGCAGTGTGCGGCGTATGGTCTGAACACTGACAGGCTGACCCCCCACCCCTTCAACCTCTGCAGCAATGCTGGAAGCACTCACACGTCTATTTCCCAAAGACAAACTCTGGATATGACGCTGAGCACGTGCACTCAACTGCTTTGGTCGACCATGGCAAAGCCTGTTCTGAGTGGAACCTGTCCTGTTAAACTGCTGTAGGGTCTTGGGCACCATGCTGCAGCTGGGTTTCAGGGTCTTGGCAATCTTCTTATAGCCTAGGCCATCTTTATATACATATTTTAAAAAAAGGAGTGTGAGAGCAATAACACCAAATTTAACAAACCTGCTCCCCTTTCACACCTGAGACCTTGTAACACTAACGAGTCACATGACACCGGGGAGGGAAGATGGCTAATTGGGCCGAATTTTGATATTTTCACTTAGGGGTGTACTCACTTTTGTTGCCTGCAGTTTAGCACATAATGACTGTGTGTTGAGTTATTTTGAGCGGACAGCAAATTTACACTGTTATCCAACCTGTACACTCACTACTTTGTAGCAGTGTCATTTCTTCAGCGTTGTCACTTGAAAAGTTATAATCAAATATTTACAGAAATGTGAGGGGTGTATATATATGCTGTATACCTATTCTTTGTTTACTACAATTTCACAAATGCAAGTTAATTGTCATATACATACAGTAGCTATACAAGCTTCTTGCTGATATCAAAAACCAATGTCAACGACATGTGACTGACGTCCTACATTTGTAGAAATCATAAAGAGTCATAGACAGTAATTTACTGAACCACTGACTCATTAAGCTAGCCTTATCAATCACTTTTACTGTAATTAGGAAATTACACTGCACAGAGATTGTTGTTATTTACCTGGAACAAGAGAAAGTATCTCTCAAAGTTTCTTCATGTTATGCATTGTTTCCACATGTCTAAATGCTGTTCCAGGAATTAATCAGAATTTAACTTTTATTTTCATGTATGAAAACACCTTAATTTATTTGATCTCCACTCCAAACACACAACTTGGTGATACAGTATGTGCATTTTTCATTTGTCAATATGTGTTTCTTTATAATCAATTAAAATCACATGCATTAAGCATTATCACCTTCAACATATGGTATTATTGTGTTGTATTATTGTGAAAATGATTCTACTTTACCTTCCAGGTGAGTCGCTGGTGCGTCAAGCTGGATCTGCGGTCCCCCGAGGCTACTGGAACTTTTCCTGGATGGCCGAGGATGAGCTGAACTCCCCCAAGGCCATGGCGCAGACAGCAGGTGAGCGGTTTGTTGTCAAAGCCACTCGGCTAAACAGACAGACCACTGCACCATGTGGCCAGGAGTGATGGCACGCTCTTTATGTGATGTGACGTATAGTGTCAACTCTCAATCAACTACCATATGTGTCTCTGTCTCGTTTGTTCTTCGTTCTCTCTACTTACTCTTTTTACCATGACTGGTGTGTTTAAAAGCAAGGTTTTAGTTCTCGTCACTCGATGTCTACGAAAGCCAGGCATGTTTTACTGAAAAGGTTTAAGAGAATACTCACAATAGTGAGGATTATTGATTACCGATAGTTATATCAGCCTTACCTTATTCATTAACAAGTAAAAAGGATGGGATAAAACTCTACTTTCTCCCATTGAATTGTCAGCTATTGATTAGTCTTCTTTGGCTAAGAACGTGGAATAGGAATGTCCAAGCTATTGTTATCAGCCTTTACTGATTCATGTAAATGTCAGGACGCAAGCTATTGAAAAAGACTCTTAGAGGTATATTCGGTCATTTGGCTATAAGAGTCTGGTATCTGGCCCTTTCATGTTAAACTGGCAATCTACACTAGTATAACTTCCCTGAAATTGCCTATACCCAGAATTGAAGTCAAATCCTTGGTATCAAGGTGAAAATGCTCTGTGTCCTGTATCAGCATTCAAAAGAACCTCCTGACTAGTGCTGCAAAATGGGGCCCTTGAACACAGACCAGATACTGCATGTGAACAGAGCTCAATTACCAACCCTTGATGAGGCCAACCTGTCCACAATTAGGCCCATATGAGGATGAGGATTAAAAGGGCACCAGAAAGACAGGTCTGGGCTACCAATAAAGAAATCATAGAGTGTGATGGTTTACCCTGTCCAGCAGTTTGTAAGTTTCAGTTTTGTTTTATTCTTCTGCCATTAATATTAATGAAATGGCCTGATTGTCAAACTGGAGGTTTAGACTGGATTGTTTTTTTACATTAGAATTAATGCCCACTTTAAGCCAGTGAAAAAAAAAATTCCTGGATTGAAGTATTACTAAAACTCATACTAGAAAAAAGGAATCATGATAGATAACAAAAGTAGGCATTGAGCAAGTGTGGATTTTGTCCAAGAACTGTTTGTTGAATATTTGTGTCTTATGTTGTCAAAGAAACTGAGCAATTCTTTGGAAAATTGGTCCCTCGTGAAACTTGAGCACAATGTGGCCGATGTCAAGATTACCCAGTAATGCCAAAGTAATGAAACTTCATTAAAATTCCATTATTTCCAAATCTTATTTGAAATTAGCCAGGCATTAAGAAGTAATCTTGTGAGTGCTTGCCTATTTCTGGATGCTAAATCATCAAGTCCACTGGAGCTGCAAGAGAACCCAAGGACAGATATAGCATATTTAATAAACTTAGTTTAAAAAACACAAGTTTAGAAAAAGTCAACAAATTAGTTTAACTCTGGACTGTAGAGCTCTACGTCACCAATCAATGCCTACATTAAAGTTATAGAGTTACATGAAAGGACCATTTACTTGAACAGTGAAATGCAGCTGTAGGTGGAACACAGCGCCCGTGACGCTGAAACATTAATGATAACCTCAAAGTTATTTTGTTCAAATATAACATATTTAGTCTTTAAATCAAATAAAAAATATCCACTTTGTTTATTTGATATATATATTATGTTTTTAGTATTGACAAATGACAGCATGGCTAATCCCAGGTGGAATGCTAAAAAGGACTATTGAATGTTTCATTTAAAGATCTGGAGCTCCCATTATACCAGACTCTAACATGCGTCCTTTATCCTGACCTTGTCCTAATCTCAGTCAGATCCAACAGTATCTTTTAATTGACTGGTCCTGGTCAGCCAAAACCATTCTGATAGTTGCACTCATCAGGTGTCCAAAGTCTGTATCCATATTACTAAGTGAAAGGATACAATGAAAACCAGTAGTGGATTGACCCTCTAGGAACAACGTTGACTAGTCCTGTCCTACATTTTGTGAAAAATGTGAGCACAATCAGAATGTGAACCAGATCAGGACAAATGCCATAACAACCAAACAAGCACAAATGGTTCATGTACTTCGATTAACAGAAATAGGCATTTTTTACATGGAGAAGTGTACTCAACTTTTATATTTGACAATATATAAATATATATTTTTGCAGCAGTTTGATTTAACCCTTTTGGGGCCATTGACGCTCTAGTGGTCAAAAGCTCTATATCTCACGAATAAATGCTAATACATGCTAGCAACTAAAGCTTGGTACCGTTGGAATGGGGAAGATCAGAAAAATAATGTGTGTGGTACATCCCTGTGGGTTAAACACAGCCAGAGTTATGGTGCCTCAACGTCGGTCATGTTTTATAGACAGTCACCTTCTTTACTAAACACATTACAGACAGGAAGTAGGAAATGAAAATGACAAATGAACAACTCTGCAATGATGTTGGACATCATCCTGCATAACACCAACACTTTTAAAAAGTGAAAAATTTATTGGATTTTAAAAAACGTATAGAAATATAGTATAGAAATGGATGTAGCATTTTGATGTTAACTTGTTTACATGGCCTCCAAACTTTGCACACTGGTCCAGGACCCCTGGGGGCAATAAAAAAACTTGTTCATCATAGTTTACATGCTTTTACAGATAAAAAATACATATGATGACCTTTCTAGAGGCCAAAAAGTCAACTTTGTGCCAGGCGGACCTAAAACCCCTTAGACCTTGAAGGGTTCAGCTGTGCCCAACCAAGTCCAAGGTGATCTTCTGGAATCTTCTTTTTTATTATCAACAAAGCTGTACTTGTGCATATTTACATTTCATTTAACAAATGCACTTATCCTGAGCCACATACAACAGTGCGTACATTTATTTTTGTAGTGGTACTAGTATGGGAATCGAACTCACAAACACTAGTGCTGTAAACATGTTACCGTACCAACTGAGCTACACAGGACTTTCGGTTTTTATGCAGATAACACTCGTTCGTTTTATCCACTAAACTACGTGACATTTTTACAAATCAACAGAAAATCCTGAGTTGTGACTTAAGGATACCTCCTGTACCTTTTAACTTACCGTAATTGTCAGAATGTAAGAGAACAGGGTGAATATTTCTGTATGTGTGGGATTTAGCTATATTCTGGATGTGTTTGTGTCCATCAATTTGATTTACTCTATTCAAATATATTCACATCACAGAATATTGCATGACTGTCCCACAAAACCCCTATATCAGGGTTATTTAATGTTGAATAATTCAGTTGGAATATTCCAGATTCCCTGCTTATCCCCTCCGGATTTACTGAATATTCACAGAATCTGGTAAACCTAGTCAATGTTCAGAACCACTTACACACAAAAAAGAACAAAAGGTACATCTCATCCTGTGATGTAATGTGAAAAATGACGTGCTATTTTAAAGAAATGCTGTTACTGGTTTATTACAGCCAGTGTTGCAGATTAACTGAATAGTGATTATCATTTATATTACCGGCACAGCATTTTTAATTCTGAATGAAATAAAGGGACAGGTTTAAGCTTGCTCTAGCTGACTGAGGCTAACCACAAATCTGAGGCCAGAGATGAAACATCAATGTCTTTTAAATAATATATAGATATTTTTGTCATACTCTAATTACATTACTGAGTTTGTTCAATTCAAAATTATAGATTAATATTTTGACAACTAGATTACCTTTTTACCTTGCATCTTAATTTAACCAGGTAAGCTGATTGAGAAGTAATTCTCACTATCAATTGTGACCTGGCCAAGAAAGGCATGACAGTCCAAAAACAACAAATGTACACAACTAATATTCAATACTCAAAAGAAACAATATACAAAAGCGGTGGTCAAATCAAAAGGTTACATCAATAAATGAAAACATACATGTACTGCAGCTAGTGTCAAGCATATAGAGAGAAAATTCCCCTGTATAGGGTGTTCGGTAACACTTTATTTTGAAAGTCCAAATAGAGTATCTGTAGATGCTCTACAGATTATCTATAGACTATCAACAACATTTTAACAAAATATCTACTAACCCTAATCCTAACCTTAACCCTTCCCCTAATGTTAAACCTTAACCATTACCCTAAAACATATTCAAAATTTACCCCTACCCTTAAACTACACAATTAGTTGCTTATCAACAGATAGTTTGTTGAAGTTATGACTATCTGTAGAGCACCTACAGATGGAATTTCAGACACTCCAAATAAAGTGTAACCTGGTGTCCATATACAGTTCTGGAAAAATGTAGACCACTGCAATTTTAAATCAACCCCATTGAAAACCTCTGGAATGTGATCAAGTGGAGGACGTATGGTCACAAGCCATCAAACAATGCTGAGCTGTGTAATGATTCAGAAGCTGCTCGACTGTAGGTGTCAGGAGTGGCATAATGTCACCCAACATCAATGTTAAAGACTGGTGGAGAGCATGCCAAGTTGCATGAAAGACAATTTATACAGCTATTATTATTATACTACCAAATGTTCATTTCTGCTCTTCCTAAGTTAACACATTAGTATTGTATTGTTTAAAAATGAATATTAACTTATTTTCTTGCATTAATTGAGGATAACACAGCATCATCTTTTTTATTTTCATTAGTTGTCATTTTTTAATTACTATTTTTACTTGAATTTGGGAGAATTTTAACAAAAATGTTAAATTATCCCGAACAAATACCTATTATTAGTTAAACCAGATAGTAGAAAAGTGACCCAGATTGTCATCATTTTGACTTTGTACTCCACCACTATGGATTTGAAAGGAAACAATCAAGATGTACTTGATGTGTAGACTTTCATCTTTGATTGAACTCTTTTCTCAAATTGGTGGTATGGAGAGTGTAGGATTTACAAAACTTTTTTATTTGTGCCCCCCAATTTTAAGGGCTCAAAAGTATTTGGACGAAGAAATAATCATTAATTCAATTGTGATTTTTAATACTTTGTTGCAAATCCTATTCACTCAAGGACTACCTCAAGTCTGGAACACATAGACATCATCACATGTTGAGTTTACTCCCTGGTGATGCTCTGTCAGGTATTCACCACAGCTGTTTTTCAGTCCTGCTTGTTCTTGGGGCATTTTGCCTTTAATCAGATAGTTAAATGCATGCTAAATTGGATTCAGGTCAGATGATTGACATGGCCATTGCAGAACATTCCACTTTCCACATTCTCCATCTGCACTGTGAAGCACCATCCAATGAGTTTTGCAGCATGTGGCTGAATCTGAGCAGATAATGTTGCCCTACTCACTTCATGCTGTTTTTGTCAGCTGTAACATCATCAATAAGTACAATGGAACCAGTTACACTGGCAGCCATACATGCCTATGCTCTAACATTACCTACACCAAGCTTCACAGGTGAGGTGGTATGCTTTGCATACTGTGCAATTCTGTCCTTTCTCCATACATGTAACTCTTCTCTTCCCATCATTCTGGTTGAAGTTGTCTCACCTGTCTCACACCTCACATTCTGACATGTCCATTGGGATGTTGATCCAGATCGGTAGTTTTTTTGGATGTGTTTTTGGCAAAGTCTGGTCTGTTCTTCCTGTTTTTGAGGATTGTTAAACAGTGGTTGCAGGGTTTAGTCAAGAGGCTAGAGTGATGGTACAAAATAAAGTTTCATATAATGGAAACACATACAGAAGTAAAAGACTCTGGCGAGTCTAAAGCAATGTGGATTAAACACTCAAGCTGCACTAACACATGTAACATTCAACAATTAACAGCAATGAAAACACAAACCAGAGGGAGATATATACACTACATGTAATAATGAGGGATTGATTACCAGCTGTGGATATTTGAGACAGCGACAAGACAATCTATTGGATGATGATAATGTAATGGTAATTCTTACCCACCACCTATATATGGACTTACAGCCCCCAAAGTGATTTATTTTCATTTTATTAAAGTACATATTCAGAGCTTTCAAATGGCAGATAAATCACTGTAATTGCAGGAACAATGGGACTTGTATGATGCTTTAACATTTAACACAAATAAATCTGCAATTCTGAGATATTCCCTATCAAAGTTTTGCAGGTAGAGTAGGCTACTACTGGAACTCCAATAGGTATTCCTGAGCTCACCAATGCATTTTTACTTTTTAAGAATGTATCTAATACTTGATTTGGCCACACCTAATGTGTTTTAATCTCTCTGATTGGTTATTTTAGATTTTTCTTTCTAATGATGTCTTGCTTCAATAGCAGTGACAGCTCTTTGGACTTCATATTGATGGTTAACAGCAACAGATTTCTTGTGCAAACGCAAATCCAGACCTTTTATCTACAGTGAGGAGAACACGTATTTGATACACTGCCGATTTTGCAAGTTTTCCTACTTACAAAATAGGGCTGGGAGGTATACCGCAAAAAACTATATACCGGTATTCATGTATGTAGCGGTATGCTATATTTGTTACCGGTATTTATTTCATGTCATTCCACCAGCTGCAACAACTGAGAATAATCTTATTTTGGACAACCTAAAATCTTAATGACCACTGCGGGACACACACAAACACACGTGAAAAACAAACACCTGGAAGTTAGATAAACGGTGGAAAAAAACAATGGAGGGTGCAGGTAGAATTATCTGCGCGGCAGCAAGCGGAAAAATGTGTTGTTAAAAAGGGTGCAACGTCGATAGTGTGGACAAGGTTTGGTTTAAGATCCCGCTTACACGTACAGGGACGGTTATTTTGAAAAACTGAGATTTTTCCCTTCGTTTGTGCCCTTTGTTTACACGCAAACAGAGAATTTACCCTTGAAAACGATTCTTTCTAAAAACTCCGGCTAAAGTGGAGATTTTTGAGAACTCAGTTGGCATGTAAACGAAGGAAAACTGAGGTTTAGGCAGCCGACGTCACAGTATGCGCCAGAACATGCACCTGCGCCAAAAGTGCCAGCTATGTTTACATTTTCATCTGGCTACTTTTGGGAATCTGATTGGCTAACGTGGGCTTCAGCCTTTCGTTATACTGCCACCTACACCGTTGGCATGCTCTTGACGACATATACACGCTGGGTTCTATTAGCGCATGCACTAAGCCACTCGACCGATGTTATAACATGGGAAAAAAGCTTATGGGGGTTGTTTGGCTCGAGTTCGAAGGCTATTTTTCCATGCCCAGAACCTGTGAAACCAATCTGATTGTCAGAACTATACCAGTAGTTAATCTAGTTAAATGACAGTGGGACTTTTTTGTAATTCATAAACCTAAGCAAGTACTGTGGTGGTGCCATGACATGCCACGGTTCAGTACTAAAGCCATAGACAGCGGATAGGCTTGGTTTTTTGCGGTTGCAAAGTTATTTATTAGTATTCCTGCATTTAATAAAGTTTTAAACAATAGCACTACTTTTACTTACTCAGTCTTGTTTATTGGTGTTCCAACAAAAATCATAATGAACGAACAAATTAATTTCTTTCAACCCTTTACTTTAAATTAAATACCTTTAAATACCGGGATACGGTCAAACACTTGAAAAATATCGGGGTATTAAATTTAAGCCATACCATCTAAAACAAAAATCGAGAATATCACATTGAATGATTTTTAAATAATTAATTTGCATTTTATTGCATGACATAAGTATTTGAACACCTACAGATGTCACACAATTAAGTGGTGCAAAAGGGGTGGAGCTGTACTGTGTTATACCGAGGCACACGTCACCATAGTGAATTCAATTTCAGTGGCAGTTTTTAAAACAAAACAATACATAAAATGGCCACCAGGTGGCTCCAGAGTGCACATTCATCCAAAAAATTTCCCTTAAAATAATCTCTAGTGTACAACGTGTTTATCATTAAAACAACTACGCTCTGAAGTTAAATGTATTATTTTTAGCGCTTTAGTCATTAAACTATTGTCCTACAATATAATTGTCTCATGTAAATTTCCTACTGTATATTTAAAATACCTTTTCATTTACAAAATCCTACACAGTCTAAACAGTTTACTTCACCAAAAACATAACCAGTTTACATTGGCTTGATGGTGTAGTGGAAACGACTTAGGTTTGTCAACTGGGCAAACAGGGTTTGAGTCCAGCCCGCCAGCAATGTATATTTATGGTTTTACAGTATATTATTCATACACTGTTTGTTACTGCTTTTATTTTTTATTAGAGATTGCGGTAACACTTTATTTTGAGAGTCCATCTCTAGATGCTCTACATATTATCTGCATACTGTCAACAACATTTTTTTTTTTTTTTTTTTTTTTATTTTT
>JACXGM010005846.1:7932-34211 GCA_016801145.1 Umbra pygmaea
TGCCCTAAGGCAGCCGTGATGCATCTAAAACAAGTGCCAGGGAGATTTTTCACTTTTCATTGGAATCACTTTCACCATCTTTGGTTGACTCCTAAGCACCCCGTTCCATTTTTCACCAACACCCTGCCGTGGGTTGGCTGGAATGTAACTGTTCTGCGACTGTCTCTCCAGACTGCGAGTGCTATGGCCACTCCAACCGCTGCAGCTACATCGAGTACCTGAACATTGTGACGTGCGTCAGCTGTAAGCACAACACCAGGGGACAGAACTGTCAGCACTGCAGACTGGGCTACTACAGGAATGCGTCCGCTGAACTGGACGATGAGGGCGTCTGCATTGGTCAGTTACAATGTGTTTGAGTGTGGGTGTAAAGGGTGCTTTTGCTTGGGTGTGTTGCGTATATGTGTGTGGTTCATGTGTACTTGTGGGTACCCACATGTATACAAAAACCTGACAAATTTAACCTCAATGGTGACATTTACCAAATCCCCATGAGGGGAATTGCGATTTTTGGCTCAGGGATTAGGTTTATGTAAAAACTATTGGACATAGTGTTAGAATCTGTTTTTACTAAACAAAGCTAGGTTAGTAAGGTTAAGGTTAGGGTTAGGGTATAAAGGTTAGGGTTAGGTTTACTGCTAGGAAATAGGGAACATGGATTGTTGTCAGGATTAGTTCTCAGGTCCCCATTAAGATTGAAAAACAAACGTGTGTGTGTGTGCATTTATTGCAGAGTAATCTTTAGGCATTATGTGTGTTTGACAAACAAAACAGTGTGTAATGTTCACTGACCAATATATCCTTGATCAAAAATACAGTTTATCAAGATCACATTTTCAAAAGGATTTATGGTGCCCTCACAAATGTGCAATTTACCCAAATCATTCAGATTTTAAATGTGTGTATATTTAAAGAAACAAAAATCACAAAGTTGACCCAAATCCTGACCTTTGTCATGAGTTAAAAGATGTACATACACATCCAAATATATTTATCAAAGCTTATCAAGTGTTAAAGATGGAGGATATTCTTTCCTGACAGATAGTGTGTCCTTAATGAGACAAATGTATTCCATGATGAAAGATACCAACACTCTTTAACAACAGCACCACCTATAGGTCAATCAATGCTCTTCTATTTGACCAAGTTAACCTAATTTCTGTGCCAAATCTGAAAAAACTGTCCATGTATGCTTGCGTTATTTCAAAAGAAATATTTTTATAATCATAGTAGCAGAGCCTGGCACCAATCAATGTTGTTTTATCATGTAAAGCGCCTTGAAAAGCTACTTTAAAGGCGCTATATAAAGATAAAGTTATTATTATTATGATGGGGGGGCAAGATTTTGTGTTTTTGCATACAAGCTCCAACATACAAAGTAGTTGATTTACTATACTTCCCTGCAGACTGAAAATGTTCAAGCACACACGTGCCCGCACACATACAAACCAAATGAACTTACAAAGAAATGCATGTTTCCCCCCGTCGTCTCCACAGAGTGTAACTGTAACCAGATGGGTTCTGTTCATGACCGATGCAACGGGACCGGCTTCTGCCAGTGTAGAGAGGGAGCAACAGGGCCCAAGTGTGATGACTGCATCTCGGGGTACTACTGGAAACAAGGGTGTTACCGTGAGTATACAGGGTTTGTCCGTGTGTTTGTGGAGGGGGGTATTACATAGACACGTGACTATTTGAGTTTATCCAAGTCCTTGTAGCCTAGTGGTCAAGAGCATTTGGACACTAAACCAAAGGTTGCTGGTTCTAATCACAAGGTGAGAAAAAACATTTGTTCTGTCCCGAGCAAGACAGTTAACCTTAACTGCTTCCAGGTTGTTGATGTGAACATGTTGTAAACATACTTACGTGGTAGATTAATGGAAGAGAAAAGGATAGTTGTGAAAATCTAAAAATGTTTTTGTGTTCATCCCAACATCCATATCTCCTCGGTGACCCATGGGACTGGGGCATGTACCTCGTTAGCAGAATCACCTGCTCCTTTAATTTATGACCCTGTCACACCTTAACTCTATTTCAGGAAGCCTGCCTCTATAACGTATACCACTGTCAGGGGCCGTGCTTCTTCACCGCCGGTTGTTAGCCAACTTTCTCAACCAGTACATTGTGGATCTCAATTTTTTGTAAAGATATTTTTATTAATTTATTGAGAGCACAAGGAAGGAAAGATTTGTGAGACCGCAAGTAGTGGGAGACAGAAAGAAAGGGCACAGTATGTTGGCCAAGCCAGGGCTCAAACCCCCGTCAACCGGAGGCAGGCATGAATTAGTCAGGAGCTTAAACCACTACAGCAAACTGAGAATATAAGTTAGCATTTTCGTATACTTTAATTGAAGCAGGCAATGGAAGCACAATGGGGCCAGACGCCCTGAGCAAGATTCAGTACAGAAGCTGTACTGAGGCTGCACAGTTTGGCACAGTGGTCTAAATGATGTTGCTAAGAACGTCCAATATATAGCTACTATCAGACCGGACCTCGCAGCCGTGAAACACTACCGGCATACCGGGAAAAGTCCAGACTCTCCCAATTGCCACCCCGCACCGGGTCTTTATCTAAACAAAAGTGTTGGGGACAAAATGACTCATGACGCGTCCGCACCGTAATCTACGCCTACATTTATCTGACCCAGAGGGCCCCTGACAGAAAGCAGAGGAACGGTAGCAAAACAGGGAAGGCAGGTTTTGTTCTTGTTGTTGGTCCTGTTGCTCACTCTTTATCCATTTTTTTTCTTTCGTCATCCTCTACCATTGCTCACTCCTCCCCATCCTCCCATCTGTCTCTCTCTCTCCCCTTATCCCTCTTTCTGCGTCTCCCCCATCTCTCCGCCCATCCGTTTCCACAGCCAACGTGTGCGACGAGGAGCTTCTCCTGTGCCAGAACGGCGGGACGTGTTCCCAGAACCAGAAGTGTGTCTGTCCCCCAGATTTTAAGGGCGTGCTGTGCCAACAGTCCCGCTGTGAGGGGGACGCCACCTGCAACACCGCCTCCACCTGTCACCTCAGCCCGCTCCTCGCTCCACTCTGGGCCCTGCTGCTCCATCTACTGGCCACATTAACTGCACAATGAGTCTCTGCAGATGCCTCCAGACACTGAGGGGGAACTGTGTGTGTGGGCGGACAAAGGTTGAGAAATACTCACAAACTGGCTATAGACCCGACGATCGCACCCATTCACGCTTCAACCGCACACCTCACAAGTCTGGTACTGACCAAGAAAACCCTCACAGAGATGTCCCCAAATACACACACAAACGGAGTGTGAATTCAGAGAAAACTTAACATAGAGGAAAACCAGACAACCAACCCACTGTCTCTCTCTAAATGCTGTGTGGAGAAAGCTCGATCTCAAACCAAAAAGCATTATTAAACAAGCAAACGAGAACATGTCAATCACTAGGAAACAGGAAAGGACCAGGTGGGGAAATAGCTGATGTAACAATGTTTCCTTTGTCTTTATTGATTTAGTTAATGCACCCCTCTTCTCTGCACTTACTGCTGTGGACTGGCAGGCAGAACGTGTGTTTGGCTAGACTTGTTTGAGGACGGGCGGAGGGTGGGGCTGGTTTTTAGGGTAATTGCTGCTGAGGCCTACGTACAATATAAACCAGGTTTCATGTCTTCGACTGGAAATCCCTGAGACTTTGTTTTTCTGCTGCATTTTTTATTTTATCATCTTTTGTCATTATTGTATCTTATGTGCCCACCAACTGATGCTGAGATTATACATATAGTTAAAACAATATCCAGAGGGTTATCAATATTAAGATTTTAGTCACTACTATGATTGTTATAGGAATGAGTATGTTGCCACAGTTTAGAGCAATGTTATCTTCACACAGTATTCAGGAATATAACAGAATTTATTGACAGTTTAAAAAAGAGAGGTTAAAGATATTGACAAAGTATAAAAATGATATGACATTATTTGAATATTTTTTGTAGAGATTATTTTTGTTTGGAGTTATAATAAATGAACTATTCCAGAGGAGCATTTTTTTGCACTGTAAACTTTACAGTAAATGTCACTGTTATTTGCTTTTTCTTGTACATTATTGATGCAGAATCATTTAAAGAGAACAAACGTGTTACGATTAACTTAATCGTTCAGTGGTCAACTACACTGTAGAACTGTCAGTGTTGCTGAAACTAGGTGAAAAATAATTGTTGGGTTTGATGTAATTTCATTAACGTCAGATGTTTTTTGCAAATTGGACAAAGTGCTAACATGAGTGACAACACATGATCAGTTAGCGATGAACCATTGGGAACTGTCAAACCAGTTCACTTACAAAGACAGACCAAGCACATTCAACAAAATAATTACTATAAAACAATTAAGCAAAAAGTAATGGCACCGCCATAACAATAAACATAACGAAGTCCTGGAAGAAAATATAATGTTATCCTTGTCGAACTACCAGAATGGGGAAGTGGGCTTTTACAGGAAAAATGCACAATCGCTCCGTAAAGGAAGGTCAAATAAAAAAAGCAACAGCATTAACACCTGAGAGGGAAACTGTGGTGTCAGCAAGAATAATATTTATTTCAGCCGATGCCGGTGGTAATAAAAAATCCATAGCCTATGTGTTTTAGTCTATTCTGTCTGTACGGCATCTCTATTCTAGGATCCGAATCAGAAGATTCTAGAGCCTAGACGTCTGCAGAGCTAATATGAAGGGGAAAGCGGAGACGTAAGAAAGAGTAGCATGGTAATTATTGTCTTGTTTTATTGAATGGTGAAATATCTACCTGTCAGGTGTGAGACTTTTGTGATTTTCCCTCGCTTCCCAAATCCCTCTAAAACTGCCTTGTCGGTAGCTCCGCAACTCCATGGACAAATCTGTGGGACGGTGCAGGGCGCGCACATGGTTCCTCCAACAACATGTCGACAAGCAGCCTTGTCGCACTGCAAATCCAACACGGCCTTTAGTCGTATCATACTTCCGCGATTAACCCAGATTGGCGGTTGGTGCTGGTAGTCAGGGTGCGCGCCGCTGCATGCTGTGCAAGCGACCCGTATGTTCGTTGTTTGAGCGCACTGCAGTCATATTAAATGCAACAGAAGCAGAGATTGAACAACACGCTAGATGTGTTCATGACAACGTAACATTGTTTGCCGTTTGAGTTATATTATTTGATGAAATGTGTAAAAGATAGAAACTGAACGTGGTATAGATCCACCGAGGGTGGAGGGGTCGGTTGTTACCCGTCCCACACAGTACCAACCTCGAGCATTCCCTTTTGGTCATACCTCAAGGTCTGTTAGGGACGGGTCCTCCAACTGAAATCTGTACCTTGAAGGCAGTTCAAAAGCGTTTTTTTCAATGTTTAACCTTTCCCTCTAATTTGGGTTTGATTACTCGTAGCCAAACTGTCAAGTCTAATTTATTTATAGAGCACAAGTTTAACACAACCGTAGTTGGTCTAAAGTGCTTTTACACAGTGAAATTCATAATCAACAGAACGTCTGCGGGATGCAAACCTTATAGAGAAAGGTTCAACTGGTGAAGAGATTGTGATGCGTGTTGAGTGCAGCTGAAGGTGAATGTCCGCAATACTGTACATCTGCTCAGTGCTCACGGGCTTCGAAAGTATTTAGAATGTGGAGGGGTCGGAATGTATGGCGGGTTCGGTGTTCAGTTTGCCGATTGATTGGCGTGGATTTCGAGCTCTTTGACACATTTCATGTGTTCAATCTTTTCAACACATTTGAGAGCGTTCATGTCTAAAATTGTGGTGGTAAAATACATTTTTTATGCAACTTGTTTATGCTTTCACAAATGTCCGATTACAAACAGGTTGTTTGTAAATCCTGCTAATTCGCAATTCCACCCGTTGTCAAAAAACTCTTCGAAAAGGGACCTCACCCTGCTTCAAACAAAGCTCTTTTGTGCAATTTAAGTCAAGCATCATATATTATCAAATATGAAAAATAAACACTGACATTACTTCCCCTGATTTGTTTGGCTTAGAAATTACACAAAGCGCTGCCTGTGAATATCCAGATGCTGAACACCAGGAAATGTATCGAGTTTCTGCAAGCTCTGTGAAATATGAAAATGAAATTCTTATGAGAGATGTGAAAAATGCCTGTACTTCGGTTCGCTTCTGGCCTAAACCCTTGCAGTACTGAATAATAAATTAATATCCACTGTCAACAAATAGGAAATCTTACAATAATCTTACGTAAGACTTGTTTTTTGCCCATCTAAAAATGTGTTCGCGTTTCCCAGTGAGAGACAATAATGACAAATAAAAGTACATCCAATATTGTACAAAAACAATGTTCAATACAAAAATACAATAAACTGTCAAGTGTCCAGAGATTTAAAAAGTTCTGTAGGAAACAAAATGTTGCTAAACGTAATGTACAACTAAGTATTAATAATTAAACATTTCTTAGCCCTACATTCAAAACAGCTCAGTGAATGCATGGGCTCCACTTGTTAAAGATTCTGTAGAAAAACAAATCAACACCTCAAGCAACACAGGTAAAAAATGCTGGTTATCAAAAAAGTTAATTATATTACCTGCGCTTAAACCAAAGGTTTCTACACAGACACAGAGAAGGAAATTAGATATTGTGACATTAGTAGCCAAAACAACTATAGGTAAAGAAGGTGAAGTAGTCAGCGCTGTGATATCCCGGTAATAAACTCAGTTCAATAGAAAAGGAGCACTGGAATAAAAGGCCCTATCACCACTATTCCAAAGAATAGTAATTTAATAAAGAAACCAGGGCCTAATACACACATTAAAGCCATATGTCATTAACAGATTAATTGCAACAGGAATCATACTTCAGTTTGACATTTCTTCCTGACTCCCTGTTAAGAAAAAGGGTAATATTGGGTAACAAACTGAATGGCTTTGGAGACTGCCTCTACTCGCTTTTCCTAACTTCAGAGAAAGTGAATGAAAAACAAAGCAGACAGCTGTACATTCAGATCTCATCACTTGGACCTCTGACTCGGATGGACAGTGCACCCGGAGGTCAGTCTCTCATTTGTGGAACTGAGGGTGTGTGTGGTGGATGGAGGAGTGTAGCGGTCCGTCAGTATAGAATAATGGTAAGGTGTAGAATTAATTGTATCTCTGCTCCCTGCCAGCCCGTCTCTGTTTTTTGTAGCCCAACGGGTGGTGCTGCTCTGGGCTGTTCCGTCCTCGAGCGTCCCTGAGGTGTTCCAGCCGAGGGTCCCTATGGCCATCAGTTCTACAGTCTCTTCTCACCTCTGCTAGGGGGTCCCCATCTGTTCTGTTGTGGGGGGCCATAGCGGCCTGGGCTCTAAGGCGGGGGTCTGTGGGCCTGTCCGTGTCTTGGGGAGGAGATGTGGAGCTGGGCTGCCACTGCTGGCGTGAGTCCCTGTCATGGGAGTATAGGGCTGGGTTAGTGGAGTGCCGGCGCTTGAGGACTGGAGCAGCCCTGTAGGCCTCAGCTGTGAGCCAGGGAGCCACAGGAGGGGCTGGGTCTCTGGAAGGGTAAGACAGGCTCCTGGTCAGCTTGAAGATTTTCTTAGCATCCATCTCGAAGGTCGTCGCCATCGTTGATATAATGGTGTCCCGTTTTGCAGCATCGTTGATCAGGGCACCCCACTCTTTATTATCCTAGGGGGAAACATACACGCACACACGCACACGCACATACGCACACACACACGCACACGCACGTTACACAGAAAAATGGTTTGCAAATGAATGCAACGAGACACTGGGATACATAGAGATCAATATTTTTGATCAAGGAGGAGCTACTTACCCGGAGTGTCCGAAAATGGCCAAGAATAAACAGGCTATACTTGGCCCGAGTGATGGTCACATTCATCCTCTGGCGATTACCCAAGAATCTGTTGGGTGAGGAAACAGCCACAATACTTTCAACACCAGTAGTATGACATGACATCAATTGTTACATAAATCCAATTTGTTTTGACATCATTACCAATTATTGAAACTTGCCAGGGTGGGAAATTAGCACCTTGCCACCCGCCTCTTTCACAGTGGTGGATAAACATGCCTTATCTACTAGCCACTGTGGCAGGTGAATTGTAAAACGTATTGTTTTTTATTTCTCATAACTTGTAACATTACATGTGCCAAATTGGACGACATTTTACAAAAATGCTGATGCTCATTCATTGAAAAAGAAGGTGCATATTTGATTGGTTTTCCAGAGCTAGTCTGTGAGAACTACAGCCTGAGCTGTGCTACAGTGAAAGGAAAGTTTTTATTCTCCCTAGAATTAATAGGCTTGCTACCTGTTCAGCGTGAGTAGGCGAAATGAAGTGAATCTAACAAATATCAAAGACAAACTGTGTATAGTAAGAGTTTCAGTTAGGTCCGGAAATAATTGGACACTGACACAAGTTGTTATTTTGGCTGTTAACCAAGTAATTCAAGATACAGTTAAATAATGACTATAAGCTTAAAGTGCAGTCTCAGCTTTAATTTTAGGGTATTCACATCTAAATTGAAGGAAGGGTTTAGGAATTATAGCTCTTTAATATGTAGCCCCCTCTTTTTCAAGAGACCAAAAGTAATTGGACAATTGACTCAATCTTTTTCCTGGACAGGTGTGGGCTATTCCTTCATTATTTCCTCATCAATTAAGCAGATAAGAAATTTGGAGTTGATTCCAGATGTGTCATTCGCATTTGGAAGCCATTGCTGTGAACCCACAACATGCGGTCAAAGGAGCTCTCAATGCAAGTGAAACAGGCCATCCTTAGGCTGCTAAAAACATCCATCAGAGATATAGCAAGAACATTTGTTGCTGATTCAGAGCAGATGGGTTTGTGCAGATAAAGGCATAATGAGGAAGGTTACTGCCAGACAAATTCATCAGATTAAGAGAGCATTTGCTAAAATGTCATTACAAAGCAGCAAACAAATTTGAAGCTGCTGGTCCCGAAACATGACTTGCTGATGTCGCAGCCTTATTGGAACACGGTGGCCATTCACCAGCCATACACCACTCCATCCATCTGGACCATCAAGGGTTGCACGGCACTTATCAGTAAACAAGACTGTTTGAAAATTAGTTTTCATGTATTTCTGGGCCCACTGCAACCATTTCTGCTTGTGAACATTGGTTAGGGGTGGCCGAATAGTATGTTTATGCACAACTGCAAGCCTCTGGAGGATCCTACACCTTGAGGTTCCCGGGACTCCAGAGGCACCAGCAGCTTCAAATACCTGCTCTTTAAATCCAATAAATTTGTCTGGCAGTAACCTTCCTCATTATGCCATTATCTACATGAACCAGTCTGTGCTCTGAATCAGCCACAAATCTCTTCACAGTACGATGATCACGCTTACGTTTTCATAAAATATCTTATGTTTTCATACCTTCTCTAAGCATTGCACTATGACACATTTCCGCAGTAAAGATCCTTTTTCTTCATATACTGCTTGAAACCTGTGGCCTGCTTAATAATGTGGAACATCCTTAAATAGTTTTCCTTTAATTGGGCTCACCTGGCAAACGAATTACCAAAGGTGTCTGAGATTGATTTCAGTGATCCAAAGAGCCCAGAGACACAATACAATGAATGTCTGATTGAAAAACAAAATATTTAATGTTTATGACACTTAATTCCAATTTGCATAAGAATTTGGAACGCAGTGTAACTGTTTATTGTTATTAATTCAGCATTTTCCTACTGGCAAATGTATTAGAAGATCACATGAAAAATGTAGGAGTGGATGTTATTTGCTCAAAGGATGTGGGCTAGGTCTTAGAAAATAAACATTGTGTCCCGCATAAAAGTGAAACGGAGAGGGTTGGATGAGAGATCTCTGGTATTCAGCTGTAATGCATAATGTAATATTGATGGTAATGATGATTTATAAAAGGTATAAATATGTCTTTTGAGCAGTCAAGGTTGTTTTAAACTATAAACAAATGCAAGTGAGTGTTGTATCATAAATCCACTGGTTCAATATTGCATATGAGGCTTTACCAATAACACCGGCATTCAAAAACGCAGTTTTTAATCCCCAGATCAATTATTATTTACTATGATAAACCGACATATTATGAATAAAGGTAAGACGAAATTTGAAGAAAAATATCTCCTAATTAGCAATTACTCAACGAAAAACAACAGATGGTTGTCCAATGCTTGCATTGTTATATAACTTCTCAATTATAAATACAACTTTTCATAGTATTCTAAAAGGCATATTTCCTGCATTCTAGAGCAGCGGGTACAGCCACGTTCATTTTTTAAATTAGAACACAGGAAAATCTTTAAACCGCAGATTTCTGGAGTCTGTTTTCAGAAGCAGACTTCTGAAAGCTAACACGACCTCTGTGTCTCGGTATAATTTGCACATTTCCATTTTTTAGCCATGCTCATTATGTTATTTACTCTAGTGTTTTTTCTCTTGACCTGCCACATTACATTTCAAATAATCTACCTCTCTATTTAAGACCATATTTTTACTGAACGTACAGAATGATTTTATCCTACCATATGCCATATCCAGTTTTGCTCATAGGTTTGCATTTTCTGGCAGAAATTGTGAAATTTGGATTTTGACAATATGACAGTTCACAAAAATAATCAGACTTTTATGTAAGGATGCTGACCATATAATGCCATTAATTATCACACAGTTGTTTGGCTCCTTTGTAAACCATACTGATAACGTATAATGGCCTTGATCAAAAGTCTACATACTTTGAATGTTTGGTAATAAGGTACTGGAACTGCGTAATGTTGGAAATGGATATAAAAAGATATCCAAAGCCTTACAAATGCCAGTCAGTACTGTTCAATAATTGGAAGATTCGGGGATCTCTTGATACCAAGCCAAGGTCAGGTAGACCAAGAAAGATTTCAGCCAAAACTGCCAGAATAATTGTTCGAGATACAAAGGAAAAACCCACAGGCAACCTCTGAAGACAACTACTGCACACTGTCACTGATGCTAAGGGGGGCAAAACACTATTGAGAACTGAGGGTATGCAGACTTCTGAACAGGGGTCATTTCTTTATTTTCTTAGTTGCCATGTTTTGTTTTATGATTGTGCCATTCGGTTATGACCTGCATACCCTCAGTAGTCTGCACTGGCGGCCCATTAGGGCTGATTTCAAAGAGTCAGAGTTGTACTAAGGTACTAGACCCAAGGTACGCCCACTCTAATGTTTCTGATGTCATGTTCATCCTAGGAGGATTCAAACCCTTGGAACATGCTTCAGGAACATGTGGCCTGATGACCCCGTCCTGTGCCCACCCCACTGTGCTGGTGCCCACGTCCCTGCTGTTGGTGATCACGTTTCCACCTGGTGACTCCAGCTGTACATCTCCAGAGAGCGTTACGTTCTCCCTGCCCAAGACCACCAAACTGAGTTGATGCTACACAAAGACTATGGTCACAGCCCACCCTTTATTATCTTCATTTTTGGACATTAATTGAACACTGATAACCAATGTGACCTTAGCAAAATGGGCACCTTCGGATCCCCCACCCAGTACATCCAGAAGAGAACTGGCCACCCCCTTGAGTCTGGCCTCTCTAGGTTTCATCCTAGGTCCCACCTACTAGGGCAGTGTTTCTCAAACTTTTTCTGCCATTCCCCACATTGGAGGTAGGAAAGGGTTCCGAGCCCCACCTGTCCACAATCGCACCAACGAAATGGTTAAAAACTAGGCTTTAATTTTTATAATTAATTTTATTATCATATTTTTTTTTAAATAACCTAAAATAACAGCATTAACTTTGAAATTGAGAAAATAAAAGGTATATTATCACTTTGCATGAAATAAGATTATGTTTATAAATAAATATTAATAATAATAATAATGCAGTGTTTGCATTTTGCCCTTGATAACATCAAATGTAGAAATTGAGAAAATAAAATTGTGGACTAGTTGTGCTTTGCTTCATTTTGTAACTTTGCAAACTGCATGCAAGAAGAACAAACAAAATTGACAAAAAATTAATAACCTTGTTCACTATTTTAGTGGCTGCAATGAGCCTGTTTTGCAGAACTTCTTTTCAAAACAAGGTTGTATGCTTGAATCTGCCACTCAAATCATGCTCAATGTTAAGATGAGATCTGTCTTTTGTTTTCAGTGAAGCAACAGCAGAAAATCCCATCTCACAGACATAAGATGTAGCAAAGGGAAAAAGAATGGTCAGATACCTCTGTCCAAGCCAGAATCTCAGTGTCTGATCTGGAAACCTCAGCGAGTGGAGTCGCTCGTCATCTCAATGAATTGCTCCGCTTCTGCACGATGGAAGCATTGCCTCCTCTCACATAACTTCACCTGCGCATATCGCTGTTGGACAGTGTTGCTTAAAACGATTCATTTTTACACTTTGTAATGTCACATTTTTCAATATTTGTGTTGTTTTATTTTTGAAATAACGATTGTCTCATCCAGATGTTTTGAGGAGACACTGCCTCCCTTGCCAGCCTACATTCGCATAATAGCTTTGATTATGATGGAAAAGGTTTAAAAATTGTGCTTGGCTTATTTTATCCTGCCATCGAGCCACAGAATGCCCATATGGCTCCCGACTGCTGTTGTAAGCAGACAGTTTGGTCACATTATAAATATGGAAGTACTGATATAATAAACGTATTGTATTTCATTTTTACAATGAGAAGAATAATTACAACAAAAATAAAAATTGAGCATGTCAGAATGAGCCACCCATAGCAACGCATCATAGCAACGGCACTGACACTTAAAAAATGAACGTGAATTTTCAGATTTTTGAGCACATTGTTACTGTTTTGTACACGTTTTCATATTAACTATAATTAAAATACTGTTTTAAGGCTTACATTTAAATGTGCCATTGTATTTTGAGTGTATGGTCAATAAATAAAGGAATTTATTGAGATTTTACTCCCGTTTGTCACACCCCACTTGGCATGTCTCTATTCCCCACCAGTGGGGCGCGTCCCATAGTTTGAGTAACGCTGTACTAGGGAGTCTTTCCTAGCCACTGTGCGTCACTTGTGTTGCATGCTCTTAAGGGTTTTGAGCTGGGTGTCTGTCAAAGCACTTTATGACAACTGCTGTGTTAAAAAGGGCTTTATAAAATTAACTTGATTGACATAGGGCTGAATATGAATCCCATTCAAAAATAACAGCAAATTGTTTTGCCTGCTCACTCATGTTTTCTTTAAAAATGGAACATCTATTACCAATTCTCCAGGGGTATGCAAATTTGAGCACAGCTGTACATGTGCAACTGAATGTTTATCCTTTGTGTGTAACTTTGTCACCTTGCACCTTGACTTTACCAAGTCAAATGAGAAGTTGTTCTCAATCGATTTACCTGGTTAAATAAAAGTGAAAAAAAAAAAACAATGGATGAAGACCAGGCTGACTCACCCTATTTGGCCCTGCTCGTGGCTGGCCCTGACACAGGACACTATGATTAAGTCCATCTCTCGACCCTGGAAGCCATCCACAGTGTCCACGTCCACCCTGGAACACAAGGCAATATTTGTCTTTAGGGTTCCCTTCACACATCCGGAAGGAGAAAAACAATGTCACAAAGAACGCCGTTTTATTGGATGTAATTATTAACTCTGGAGGCTGGGGTCAATGAAATTGCTTCCTTTCTGGCATTGTTCTATTCTACACACTGTAAGTGCCGACTTAAGCTGGATTCACCAGGCACGGCAAACTGGTTGCACTGCGGCAGAAGTCCATTCATTTCAATTGGAAGCAATGCGCACCACTGCAGCAAATCGACTGGATCCGGCAAAATGTGGATCGTAAGAGTTGAAATTATCCAACTTGTGCGGTGCTTTGCCGTACGGCACCAGAAACGGAAGTTGATGTACCACCGAGTAAGAGCTAGTATTTCGCTTTCACCTATGGGTTTATGGGATTGCAAGAAAAGCTTTGACAGCTCAGTAGATCGCTTTTGTGTTGTCAATCAATATTAAACTGAAAAAGCTTTTGCCAGTCGCCTTGCTGGAGGTGGACAGTTGTATGGAATGTTGCCCACCATCTCGTAGATGCGTAAGATTGATTACGATGTTGATTGCGGTGTACAAGTGTTTCTGCTTTACGATGCCATACAGTGATTTTTTTGCCGTGCCTGGTCTGAATCCAGCATTACAGTGACATTTTACCAGTACCAATGAGAATATTCTTTCAGGGTGCCTCAACTGACTCACTCAAAGTTCCTTCTGTTCATCTTGGCAATCTCGCCTTTGATGCGGTCCTTCTGGGCGTTGTAGGGTGTGATGACGCCCACCCTAACCTGCCGGGTCTCAGCAATCAGCTTCAGCAGAATCAGCACCAGCTGCACCTCCTTCAGGTTGCTGAAAGAACTGGTGACCAGCCAATCAAACAATTAGCCAATCAAACAATTAGCCAATCAAACAATTAGCCAATCAAACAATTAGCCAATCAAACAATTAGCCAATCAAACAATTAGCCAATCAACCAAACGTTTTTGTTTCAAAACAAAAACAGTTCAGCACGGGATTAACAGTATATAGGTTCAGCTCAAAAAAATAGAATATCTTAAATAACATTTTCCTTCAAAAAGGGACACCAAATATTCTAGATTTATTATACATAAACTGCATTAAGTGACATTACAAGCCTTTTTTGTTCCAATCTTGATGATTACAGCTTACAGCTCATGGAAACCAAAAATCCAGTACCTCAATATTAGAATAAGGAACTTACAATACAGAAATGTCACCCTGAGAAGAGTTTCCTGAGCTTTTAATCTCTCAGTCTGATTCAGTACACACAACCAAAATCACAGGGAAGACTGCTGACAGTTTCCAGAAGATGCTCATTGACACCCTCCACGAGGAGGGTAAGCTACAGAAGGTAATTTCTGAAAGGGCTGGCGGTTTGCAGAGTGCTAGATCAAAGCATATTCATGAGGGGGTCTGCGTGGCATAGTGGACTAAGTTGCTGCATTGCACAACATTCCAAGTCATGATCGTCACAGGTTCGAGCCTGATAATGGGCTTTCTGTCTTTCCCCGGGCATCCTGCATGAGGTAGTGCAAATTGGCATAGTGCTAACTGGGATTTGGGTTAGATAAATCTGATAATCTATCCTGCCACACCAGCAACTCCTTGTTTCCAGATCAGGCACCTGTGTGTTCAATCGCGAAAGTTGGTGAACCTAATCATCCTGTGCATGATTTGACAAAAGGCGTCCGTGTTGGATTTGCAGCCCAAAAAGAATTGGCGGCTGGGCGACATATGTTTGGATGAACTATGTGCGCACCACTCGCCATCCAACAGATCTGTCCAAGGAGTTGTAGAGCTGCCGACAAGGCAGGATTTAAAGGGAATTGGGAGAAAAGAAAAATGGGGGGAAAAAAGCATATTGAAGGAATGTTGACTGGAAGGGAAAAGTTTGGTAGCAAAAGCAACAGGGTTGACTGCAGCCTTCAGAGGATTGTCAGGCAATTTAAGAACTTGGGGGAGTTTCACAAGGAGTGGACTGAGGCTGGAGTCAGTGCATCAAGAGCCACCACGTACAGACGTGTCCAGGAAATGGGCTACAGGTGTCACATTCCTAGTGTCCAGCCACTCCTGAACCAGAGACAATGCAAGAAGCGTCTTGCCTAGGCTAAGGTGAAAAAGAACTGGACCGTTGCTCAATGGACCAAAGACAGCATTACCAAATTTTTTGCTGTGCACTTAAAAGAGCGCAATGACGCTGGCCGGACGCATATCACACTTCATATTTATTTTTGGCACTTGACAGAAAAGTGTTGCAGAAAACCTGATACCCGTTCCATGCCATTCATGCCCATGTCATAACACTACCTCCGCCATGCTTCACATATGATGTGGTAGGCTTTGGATCATGAGCAGTTCCTTCTCCATACGCTACTTTTACCACCATTCTGATACAAATTAATCTTTGTCTCAACTGTCCATAGAACTGGGTATTTTTAGATGTTCTATTTGTCAAATTTTTGAGGCTTACCAATTTTTTACACCTTGAGCTAAACTCTCTGTATTTAATCTGGTGAAGTCTTCTCTTGTTTGTTGACTTTGACAAAGATCCCTTCTCTTCTGAATTGTGTTCTTCATCTGGCCAACTGTTGTGAAGGGGATTTTCTTCACCCAGTAAAAAATTTCATCCACCACATTTCTTTTCCAATGACCTCCAGGCCTTTTGGTGATCCTAAGCTCACCATTGTGTTCTTTCTTTTTAAGAAAGTTTGACGCATATGATTTGGCCACACCTAATGTTTTGTTATCCCTCTGAATGGTTTGGTTTTGTTTTTTCTAGCTTAATGATGGCTTGCTTCACTGTTAAGGCTTCAAATTTGACTGTTAAGAACAGCAGATTCTAAAATCAAATATAGACCTTTTATCTGCTTGGAATGACACACACCCGGAATGACACACAACTGGAATGACACACAACTGGCCACGGAACAGCTGAGCAGCAAATTTTCCAATTACTTTTAGCTACTTAAAACAAGGGGAACCACAGAAAAGTGCAGTATTTCTTACTCTTTCTCCTTCAACTCCTGGCCATCATTCACGTCAAACACCTGGTAGGGCTGGAAGGGCCATTCGAAATTCACCCTTCTCGCTGCTGTCTCACTAAGGACAGGAACAAATGTTTTGATTTACAACTGACAAAGAAACACTTGATTATTTAACAAACAATATTACGTTTACCTATATCACAACCAAAGAAATAGAATGGATAGAAAGGTCAATGAACTGCTTGGCGTGGTCATTCGATTAGTACACAACAAAATGGCGACTGTTATTAGTTGTCACGGTGACAACACGCAAATCAGTTTAATGTGGAAGTAGGCCGCTAGAACTTTGCAATGGAATGGTACACATAAAAATGTTGGCCGCCCTGACTATTCTGCTACATTGATTTGAATTGGAATAGCCTTTCTATCCATTCTATTTCTATGATCACAACACTAAACAACTATATTTAAATGGAAGTCATTGTCAGATGCAGTTACATAGTTAACAATCTCTCAAGCTTGAGAAACATAAATGAAATAACTAGGCCAATAAATATAATATACAATATAATCTATAACAATAATACCTTATGAGTGAATATAATCAAAGGTAGACAACGACAGAGAGATGTTGAAATGAAAATGCAATGTGAAAAAGAATCTGAACAATACAGTTGTGCTCAAATGTTTGCATACCCCTGGGGAATTGGTAATAGATGTACCATTTTTAAAGAAAACATGAGTAAGCAGGCAAAACAATGTTTTTTTTATTTCTTATGAGAATCATATTCAACTGTAGGCCATAACAAAATGGCACAAGCATAAAACAAAACACGGCAACAAAGAAAAAAAATGAAATGACCCCTGTTCTTACCCTCAGTTCTCAATAATAAGGTGTATTGCCTCCTTTAGCATCAATGTCAGAAGGTGGTCGTTTGTGATAGTTGTCTATGAGGCCCCAAATTCTTGCAGGTGGTATAGCTGCCTATTAGCTTCGGCAAAACTAGGGCTGTAACGACATCCATTTCGCGATTAAATATGCAATCCAGAGCCCGTTTGCCTGGCAACAGTATATAATGCCCGCAACAAGAACTCTGATATTTCATTTCAAACTAATAGCGCTAGTTTTAATTCATTGCAATAAACATTCTGAATTCATTATAAAGCTAGTGAATTGTAACCAAATGCAATTGTATTGTGTGTAAAGAAATAATAAGAGTATGTGATGGCAAAAACGGCACATTTAACATGTTTTTAATAACTGATTATTAAAAACATTACCAAATAAGTTGTACACAAATTGATTGAATATATAGTGTCAGTGTGTCATGTAAAAAACACCAATACATTTGAAAATCATTCACTGTTACCCAAAATAGACTAATTGTAGCAACACATGAACATGGACCCACTACCTATCTATGAAATGAACAAACAATGATTATTATAATGAATGAGGAGCGCTATTATTTTGAAATGAAATATCCAAGTTCGTGTTGCGGGCATTATACTGTTGCCAGGCGAACAGGCTCTGGATACGCATATCGTTACAGCCCTAGGCAAAACACCTCAAGGTCATGCAAAATCTTTGGTAATTTTGCATTAACAGCACATTTCAGATCTCCCCAGAGTGGTTTGATGATATTAAGGTCAGCAGACTGATGGCTACTCCAGAACCTTCACCTTTTTCTGCTGTAACCACTGGAGGGTCAACTTGGCCCTATTCTTAGGGTAATTGTCATGCTGGAATGTCCCATGCACAGCTTTCAGTGCAGAAGAATGCAAATGGTCTGCCAGTATTGTCCGATAACATGCTGCATTCATCAATTCTCAAGGTTTTCTGTGCCTTTAGAGCTCACACACCCCCAAAACATCAGTGAGCCACCACCATGCTTCATAGTGGGGATTGCATTATTTTCACTATGGGCCTTGTTGACCTCTCTCTAAACATCGCTCTTATGGTTGTGACCATAAAGCTCTATTTTGGTCTCGTCACTTCAAAAATTTTAAACTGTGTGTCACCTTGTGTGGCTGTAACAAGGCCAAACATTCAAGGGTACATAAACTTCTGATCAGGGCCATTTGGGTGACATCTGTTGAAAGTACGGTTTACAAAAGGTGCCAAACAACTGTGTTATAATTAACGACTATATATGAACACTCTCCTTACAAAACAGTCACATTGTTTGCATTAACAGTCATAAGCAATAATCACAATTTCTGCCAGGTTATGTAAACATATGAGCACAACTGTAACTAAAAAGTAACTTACTTGTCGGTTTTGAGGTCCTTGTTGTAGATGTATTTGGAGGGGAATTCACAAATATCGGGGTGCATGCGGTACTGAAGGGTAAGAAATATCACCGGGCTGGGTGTCTTGTTCTCCCAGCAGGAGTTCCTTATGTTGGTCATCAGCCTAGCAATGAGTGACTGGCCATAATTGAACTCCATCGCTTTCTGACATGAAAAAAAACATGATTCAGGTATTTCTATAAATAAATTCCTTATGCGTCAACATTCTAGATGTCAATGTAACCAATTGTACTTGAAGACTTGCAACTAATTATATTAATTTGAATAACACCCAGGACTTAATAAGGGAAAACACACTGAAAACTCAAGTTCTTATTACGGCTATACCTAAACCTCTCATTTAAAATATCAGGTAATTGCTGACATTTTTTTATTTGCAAATGTGTGCTTTAAACAAATTACATTTTTCAACAATAGGCATAGAAATAATTATCTCTGCGTCCTTGAGCACCTTATTTGCTTTGTCATACTTCCAGTTCTCTCTTAAGTGCCAATAGGATGTGACCATCTGGGTTTCTCCTCAGTTGAAAAAAGCAAGTGAGCGATTGGCTTCAATGCAGCCCTGGGGGGTCCGCGAGGTCTAGTGGGCTAAGTCGCTCATTGCACGACAGTCCACGTCATGATAGTCATGGGTTTGAGCTTGACTATGGGTTCTCTGACTTTCCCTGGGCCTCCTTTACGAGGCAGCACAAATTGGCATAGCACTGCCCGGGATTTGGGTCAGACAAGTCAGACCATCCTGCCACTGTTGGATTCAGTGTGAAAAAGTTTTGGTGGCTAGGCTAGGTGAAATGTGGTTGGATGAACCATCCCCCCCCCCTCGCCATCCCACAGATCTGTTCAGGAAGTTGGGAGGGGAGATAAACTGTGAAAAATCAAACACACAAAAAAGCCACACAACTCACTTAACAGACTCAATAGAGACTTTATCAGGAAAGGAATTACCCACATTACGCATTGACCCAATGAAATCAATTTCGGAAGTCGTGCTGATGTGACTTAATAAATATTTAACTCAAACAGCCAAGAGCTTGCAGTCTGGATCCCTGCCATTTAACTTAAAAACATTTTTACAGGATCTATTAGGGGAGAAACAACCATAAAACAATTACATTTCACTGGCAGAATTTTCTTATAGTAACACGAGTTAGAATGTCTTGAATTTGTCATTTCAAGTTCAGTAGTACCTGTGAGATGACAGTAGGGGGCAGCTGGTCGGGGTCTCCAACCAGAATGAGGGAACTGCAGCGGTACAGCAGGGGTATGAGGGTCTCCGTCTCTGTGGCCTGCCCTGCCTTTACAATGAAATCAGATTTAAAATTTTAAAGAAAATTGGTTGGTTCTCACATGCAAGCTCAATATAAATGTAAAAAAAGAATAGTGTGTCAAAAAGTGTAAAAAATATATAGCTCTGGAAAATTTAAAGGACCAGTGAAAAATCATCAGTTTCTCTGTTTATTGATAGTTATGTGTTTGTGTAAAATTAACATCTTCATTTAATTCCATGACATACTGACATTTACCCAAATTCTTCTCAAAATAACAAAAAAGATGCATTGTCAGACCTTGACCAAGTTCAAATAAAATATTAAACACCACCTAAATTTTTAACAACACAATACTAATGTGTTAACTTAAGAAGAATTTAGAAATCAATATTTAGTGGAATAATAAATGTATAACAATAATAATATTAATAATAATAATAATAATAATAATAATAATAATAATGCTTTTAATGCGTCTTGGCATGCTCTCCAGTTTTTCACATTGATGTTCATTGACTTTATTCCACTTCCTGGTGCAAAAGTGAAGCAGCTGGGCTTTGTTTGATGGCTTGTAACCATCCATCTTCCAGGTTTTCAATGGGGTTGATTTAAGAAAGATATGCATTGGTCTTTTAATTGTTTCCATAGCTGTATCTTGTTCCTGAACTTGAGTTATCCTTCTGGTAATCTAGATGTTGCTGTTAAAGTTTGCAGACTGATCCAATGGCCATCACTCCACCAATTTTTGGCGGTATTCATACAGGCTACCAAAGGCACAGCTCCACTAGACCTGCCAATTTGGGCATCGATGCCTGGGAATAAGCTTATCCATCTGGACCTCACTGAAATGGTAAATAAATGTGTGCTGCATACCTGCCAACCTTCAGATATTTACAGGACGAAACAACGTTAAATTTGGGTTCCGCGATATTAGGCAATATTTATGCCAATTCTGGCCTCTGAGTCTAAAACATGGCCCCGCTCTGGAGTTTATTTCTCTGAAGTGTCTAAGTTCATACCTTTTCTCTTGTTCTACTGGGTCTAGAGCAGGGGTGGTCAATCATTATTGCTTCAGGGCCACATTGAGTTTCTGAAACTAAGTGATGGGCCGCATATTATAGCTATGTGTGAAAAAACAGGATATAGGATTTCTACTTGAGTGATTTTAACAATCCCTTGCGGGCCAGATCAAAGTGCCCGGCAAGCCGTATGTTGCCCCCCCCGTGGTTTGCTTGACAGCACTGTCAATGATACTTCCTCCACTCTAGCAAATGATAAGTCCCAGATTTGTGTGAGAATCCCTACTTGAATGCCTACAGTAGCGCTGAGAAACTCTGTCAGATTTGAAGCTAACTACGGTAAGAAGATGAGTCTACTTAAATTGTGCATATAATATAAAAAATATACTACAAATCTGGACACATGGTTTTCTGCAATTATGAAAGTCACGGAAGTTGGTTAGCTTTGTGCTTTGGTAGCCTCTAACATGACATTTTTTAACATGTATTTGGCAAACCGTTCAGTTAAAGGTTTTTTCCTTACGCATCAGTGGTCATTGTCAACTGACAAGGTGGAGAGCTGCCGTGTGTGACTCCAAGGAGGAAGTTGCATCACCATAACTAGCTAGAGACGAGTGGGAGAAGGTGTATGAGACTTTTCCCTAGCCCAAATCCTGTGATTGGATCAGCCCTGAGATCAGTGTCAACGCTGAATGAAAGAAACACTGCCAAATACAAATTGTGCATATTTAAGTGTCGTTTTGTGTAGTAGCATAATTTAACTTGAAATTGTGTATGTTACAAAAATGTGTACAGGTTAGTGCTGTAGGAAAGCCAAGAGAATCCTCAAGGATGTTAGCCACCCACGTCTCAGACTGTTGTGTCTGGGATAGTTTAGAAGGCCCATGCCAAAAAGTTGCACGGAAATGTCTGGGAGGCATTGCTGCTTCACAGGCTGATGTGTAAGCAACTCCACCCAGGTTAAAGCAACTCTCCCCAGGGTAAAGACCATCCAGTGCTCTGCCCTATACATTAAATGTTCTTAGACATTGTTCCTATACACAGAGGTCAGACATATTATACCAATAAAGGTCTCGTAAAACCAGGGAACAATGTCAAATTGGCAAGTCTTCTTTGCCTATGAATGGACTTGCATGATTATTTAAAAGCATTATTTACCACATTAACTGCCGGTTGTTAATGCTAATAGTTGTTTGCATATTTCCAGTTATTCCCATCCATTGCATTGCATGATAGTGTAGTCTATTTGGTTTTGCTCTATAACAATTTGCATGTCCAGTTCTGCTGGGTACATATATTCATTGCTCCTGTTGTCCTGTATTACAGAAAAGCCTGCTTGTGTCTTCAATGTTTATTGTGCAAATTTGGAAATACAATTCACCTCCTTTGCATCGGATTGGTGGATGTGCTAGCCGTTCACAGAGCAGTTGCTCCATTCCAATATTCATGTTATCTTCATGTAAATGTCAGAAAATTATTTAGAATCAAAGTACCTGAACTATCACAAAGGGGGTAACTTTTTTGTAGCTTTTGCATTACATACAGATGTAGGTACAATAAAGTGGTGGAAAAGGAGCAGGGCTGTACCGAGCTGCACTTCAGCCAATTTAATTAAATTTCGGTGGCAGTTTTTAAAAGAAAACAATACAATGAATGGCTGCCAGGTGGCTCAAGGGTGCACATTCATTCAAAGCATTTACCTCTGGCACATTCCATTTTACCTACTGTAATGACATATTGGCATTTTAATGTAGATCTATTTGCATTCTTGAGGCGGGAGATAATCAGCTTGATTGCTCTTCAATGAATTACAGTGTAACCGACAAATGTGTTAAAACAGGGTGTGTAACACGATGTGTGTGAGAGGGTGGCGTAGGGGCGGTGTTTCAATTGCGCAGGCAGGAACGATCGTCCCCATCCATCTATGGATCTCAACATGGCACTGAGTTGTTAAATTTAAAACTAGGCAGAGTAGGGTTTTAATCAGTTCGCATAACGCATGACATACTGGAACTGATATTAAATGGAAGGGCAGAGGGATTTATGAAAGAACTATTGGATGCCCGGGAAGTTATGATTATGAAATCTACATAAAAGGTTCAACGTCTGTAATCATGTCTTTGCAGTGTGCCGTTATGCAAAACAAAGTTTGCGTGAACCAGAAAAATTTTACACTTCAAGTCTATTTATCGTCAGTGCAAAGTGTAGCTGAGGCGAGCAGATGCAATAAACTTTGTAATTGAATATAACTTATTTACAAGACGAGATTTGATTAGAAACAACAGTGTAATGCTGAGTAATACATTTTGTTTTTATTGTTTTATTTTACTGTTTTAATTGTAAAATAAATAATCCTGGATAAAAAACAGCTAAATTGTTCTCTTTTGTTGTTGCAAAATAAGACAGTCATTCAATATTAAAAGGAAAATAAAAATGTGTTTATTCATTTGTTTTATCTGACGGATCTCGTTAGAGTTTGATATGATTTTCCATGCAATTAATACATTCATTTTTCATTCAGTGAGAAGCGGCTAACGCCTGAAATTCACAATAGTTATCAAAGTCGATCTGGCCACAATTCCCATTGAAATAAATGTTTTACAATCCGTTATAGAAGTACCCATTACTAGTTTTGTGTGAACAAATTTAATAAATGAAACCAATAACAAATAGTGTTTGAAAGACGAGATCAATACAATCACGCCATCAAGGCCGTGTGAATTGTTTGTCTTCGGTGGTGTTGAGTTCAACTGTTTACTATTAACTGGTAAAACTGGAAAATATATTTTAAATATGCAATAGGCAGTTTAGATGAGACATTCATTTTGTAAGAGCTACAAATAATACATTTAACTTCAGAACGTAGTTGTTTTATTGATTAAGTAACATGCTGTTGTAGGCGGTTTATACAGATGAATGGAGATTAAAGATGCAAGGCTTTATTTAAATTAGCAAATTCGTTCAACTGTATAATAATACAATTACATTTGTTTAATGGCAGGCAGTCTGTCTAGAGTCTGTCTACTTCTTTAAACGTAACAACTGAGACTTTACTTGTCAGTTATGCTGTAGATGTAAATAGCAAATACATTTGAAAAGGTTCTGAGACAACAGATTCTGACCTCATCCACGATGACGCAGCAGAAGGGCTCGTGTCCCAGGCGTCGGTAAGCCATATCCAGAACAGAGCTGCCGCTGGTGCTCAGCGTACAAAAGACAACATGGGCCTCCTGCAGCACTCGTGCCTGTGTCTCCTGCTTCCTGTTTCGACACTGTGGTGAAAAGAGATACAGGCATAGAGGAAGACCAATGAAACAGAAGAGAAATGTGTTACATTCCCTTTATTTAATCATAAATAGAAATGTGACAAGTAACACATGGTCATACCTGTTTGAGATCAACACTGAGCGCTTGTCGCTCTCGGAGAAGTCTGGACTTCTGCTCCAACATCTTTTTGTACTAAACGTCAGAGGAAGGTCAACCATTAAAAAGTTTGAACATTGGAGGCAGTTTTTTACTCTATTAAAATCAGCTGCAGGGCACCAGTCTAATCGTCAGTAAGCCACCCTTTTAAATCAAATAATCGGTGGCGCATAGTCGTCGCTGTGAAACAGAACACTTGGTTCTAAAATCACTACCATGAGGCAAAGCGCTCTAAAAATGATTTGAAGGCTTGTAAAAAAGATTTGTACGCTTGTAAAAAATAGTTTTATATTTGTATAAAATATTAGTATACCTGTAAAAAAAGATTATCAACCCTGTAGATAAATAACTGTATACTTGCAAAAAAGGTTTGTGTCCCATGCAAGGAGGTGGAACCAGCTCTGTCAAAGCCATCACAGCCAATCATGAAGACACATTCACAGCCAATCATGAAGACACATTCACGGCCAATCATGAAGACACACACACGCCGCATACCGCTGACATTACCAAGCACAGAAAATCTTGGCTGCACGCCAACTGTACTAGATTGCGGCTGTCCGCGGCCACTCAGTGCAACAGTCTCAACTTCGAGATGGGTGAACTGTATTCGTTGCCTGCTTGTTGGTTAAAGGCCAGTGATTGGTTAACGAGGGTTGTCTATCGGTCAGGAGAAAAAAAAACTCAGCATCCCTAAAGACGACAACACTTTTCCAGACCAATTTTGAGGCGGGAAAACTTATCTTATTAGTTATATCCAGCCCAATACAGTCTTATTAAATTGAAATCAGTATTGTTCATGAACGAATTAGCTTAACGTTAAAGCCGACAGTACTGTTAATAACATCAGTTTAAGTTGTAAAATTTGACTGTAACATTATCTGACAGGACAGTTAACGTTGTAAACTAGCTAACTTATGTCTTACCTTAAGCTTGCTCTCCGACGGGCGTTTCGTTCTGCAGTTCGGCAGTGTTCAACTTCAGTTCAATTCAGTTGTCTACGGACTCCTCAGTGTAGCAGACTTTGGAAAAACAAACTCTACCTACTCTGTCGCTGATTGGCTGTGAGGTTTAGACAATAGGAGTGGCAATTGGTTCCAGAGCCAGTTGTAAAGTTGCGAATCACAGGTAAAATGCTGTGTTGGCCAAGGCCATGACACCCCCATTCCCTCAAATTATTTTCTCAACAAAACTGCACGAATAACATAGGTTACCCATTTCTGTTTCAAAAAGGTGTATTTTACCAAAAGGTGAGGAGTTTGCATGCATGAATAACACAATTTATTTGACAAATCCATGTTTAGGATCTAGCCACGACTATGTACCCTTAAGATCAAGCTAACAGCAGTTGAATTGAATTGAAAGCATGGCGTACACAGTCAGTCATCGGAGCCGGGGGGGGGTGCATTTCAAAAAGCAGGGTTAACAAATTCTGAGTTGAAACCACAACTCTGGTTTGACTGACTGAGCTGTCAAACTCAGGGTTGATTGTTTCAGAACAGGTGGTAACTGTAAAGTTGACTTCATTTTAATTAAGTTGAGATGGCTGTATGTCAGAATTGTGACTGTTACACTGAAACAGTTACCAGTGATGGGCAGTAGCGTCGCTACAAGTAGCGCCGTTACTAGTTTAATTACATTTCTCAGTAGCGTGGTCGTAGCGTTGCTGTTTTCTGAATCAAATAGCTTTACAGTAGTGAAGCTATTATATTTATCAAGTAGTGCGGTAGCGTCCACGCAAGCTACATTTTCACGAGTATTTCTGAAGCTCAACTCTGAAAT